>VDFB02101248.1:0-29611 GCA_007258455.2 Sequoia sempervirens | reverse complement strand
GATGAATCAATGAAGTTGTGGGTAGCCCCACTATCAATCAACACAACAACTCGTTGTCCCTACATGACACCCTTCACTCTGAAGGCATTAACATGAGGAGTGGTAGTGAGGGTTGCAATTGCACCATCCATCTGGGCTAAATCATCTTGGTGCTCATCTATGTCTGTTTCCCCATCTATCTGCTCATGCTGCTCATCAAGAACTTGTGTCTCCAACTCATTATCACTAGGTTTCTCGAAGACCTCAATCCAATGGTCCTTGACTCCACTTCTACATTTATGTCCAGGTTTCCAAGTCTCACCACAATCAAAGCAAAGCCTCTTTCATCTCAACTCATCTCTTGAATCATGAGATGCACCACCAACTGGCTTAGACATCCCACCCATTGGTATAGTCTATTCTGGTTTCTTGTCCTTTCTTTGCGGCGAACTCTGCGATAAGGATCTTTGTGGAAACTTGCTAGGAAACCTAGCCTATGGTGTAGATAGCTTCAGATTCCTTTCACACTTAATAGCATCTTGCAAGGATGGCGGATCAAAAGTTTTGACCCAACCCTTGAGAGGTTTTGACAAACCCTCTATGAACCATGAAATCAACCTCTTCTCAGACACATCAAAAACCATTACTCGCAACCATTGAAATTCAGAAATGTATGCATCAAGTGTCCCAACCTATTTGAACAAAGCCAATTATCAAGAGTGTGCCTCTAAATCCTTGCGGTCAGAGCGCTCTATCAATGAGTGCAAAACTAATCATAAGAAACTATCGCACCATGACCTTGTGTCACTAAACCATGATACCACCACTCATGTGCAAATCCTTCAAGGTGAAGGGTAGCAAATTTGATGGCCTCGATCTCCTTCATTTGATTCAGGGCAAGGTGAGCATCCAATTTCTAAATCCAAGCCCTAGCTGTACTCTTGGATGATCCATCAAAACTAGGCAAGGATAGACATCCCAACCTTTTCTGCAACCCATAATTTTGCTTCCCTTGATTCCACTGTTTTTGCTTTGGCTTGGTGCATTTGGTGATCTCCAATAAATGAGATGGCTGATTGAGAATTTGACCCCAAAGCTTGATACTTAGTCAAAATTTCAGCATCCTCATTGTTCTCCATAGGTTTCTCTTGTGTAAGCTCATCCTCTTGTATAAATGTAGGCATGAAGGGTCTAGATTGTGATGAACCTGAACATTTGTTGGTAGAGTGTTAATTGTTTTCTGCAGCTTTGCTACCGTCCTCTCTTTCCACATACACCATGTTTCTTCCATTTGTTGTGTTGTGAGCCATCTAACATAAATACAGATTGGTGTTTTGTAATTGTCTTAACATTTCTGCAAACATATGTTTTCCCTCCTCTTCACTTGATGATGCTTCCTGCCATTATTTCCTTCTGTTTTTCCAAGTTATGATCACTTTTTCCACACATACAACCAACCCAAACAGGCTTCCCAGTCTTGCAGCTCTGATACCATTGTAATATCCCCAAATAGTGATAATAGAAAAATAACAATATTTCGAAAACTAGGGCACAGAAAAATCTGAAACTTAATTTGCATATAAGAATTTCAATAACAGACTCAAATTTACAATCAGATTAATGATCTAATTTTTTTGCTAAAAGAAATAAATTTCTGAGTATTATTGAACTTAGGAAAAGTACAGGAAATCCTTTTATTTCTGCCCAGAAATTTCAGAAATGCATTACAATGACTTTTCATCTATTTCTTTGAGATAAAACTGAAATAAGTATGCAAATTTAAACATAAAATACCTCAGACCTTGATCAACCCCTAGCCACCCTCAAATATGGCATCAAATTTCCAAGACAAGGTAGCACTAGGTCTAATTTACTTGCACTTTTGTTGCTGTTCTCAAGAATGCTCAGAAATGTGAAGATATCATGCCATAGTTGAACCAAATCTGAACCTTCAACCCTAAATTTCACCACTAAATCATCCTCCAAACATGATAAACAATTGCAGCCCTGAAAATTGATGTGCTAGGGTTTCTGTAATGTCCCTGTTTGGGATTGCCCTAAATCTTGCCCTAAAATCACAAACTTAATGCAGTTAGGGTTATAACTTACCACTTAAGTGCTTCCCCTAGCCACCCTCAAATATGGCATCAAACTTCCAAGACAAGGTAGTGCTAGGTTTGATTTACTTGCACTTTTATTGCTGTTCTCAAGAATGCTCAGAAATGTGAAGATAGCATGCCATAGTTGAACCAAATCTGAACCTTCAACTCTGAATTTCACCTCTAAATCATCCTCCAAACCTGATAAACAATTGCAGCCTCGAAAATTGATGTGCTAGGGTTTCTGAATGACCCCTTTTGGGATTGCCCTAAATCTTTCCCTAGAATCACAAGCTTAATGTAGTTAGGGTTATAATTTACCACTTAAGTGCTTCAAGCAAGATAAATCTTGGTTTAGGTCTTGCAATCATGTTAGATAATATTGGAAATATAATTTATATGATCAGGACATAATAAATGCCTTATCTATTAAACTACACCAAAAATACATAATTATTTCAAGACCATCTAAACTACCAATATCCATAATGCATAGTGGAAGTCTTAATCATAATAGGACTTGGATGAGAAACATGATAAGTCTTTGAAGCTACCCATCTAAGCCCAAGAGCACGAGTGTCTAACCAAGACAACCCACCCCTTGGCCCCAAGTGGCAGGAACATCCAAACCAAGACAATTCCAACTTTGAGGTGGCCTACTTAGTGGATACACTTGCATCTGCTTTCTCTATCCATGCTGCCTCGCCCATCCCTCTTATGATTGAAACTCCTTGAATCCATCCTAACAATGAGTCATAGTTTGACTTTGGCTTGATAGGAAAGCCTTGAAAAGGGTGCCCGTAAACTACTCAACCCATCTAAGTCCAAGAGTGCGTAGTGTCTAACCAAGACAACCCATGTCTTGGCCCCAAGCAGCAGGAATGTCCAAACCAAGACAATTCCACCCTTGATTCCACCCTTGAGGTGGCCTACCTAGCATGGGAGAACCCGTAAACTGCATCTCTTCTTGAGCCAACTTCTTCCTACATATTTCTTCTTCCAAATCTGGGTATATCATATTAATATGTTTACTGCTATGCTCAAGAAATACTCCTATTTCTGTCCTTATTTGCTGTGCCATATATCTATGTTTAAATCTCCTTATCTTCCCACTCATTTATTTTCCCTTTTAATATCCTCATGATGGGGAGAGTCACAACCATTCATTTAACAAGAAACACATCCTTTCATGGCTGCTATTAATTATTGTTTCTTCATTAACTAATCTACAATCTTCCCTCATTGCCAACGCTCCCTTTACACAATGAATTGCTGCCTTCAATGCTTACTACGGTTCTGAATATATTTATCATTGCCCTCCAATATATTTAATTGTCGCATTTATTAGACCTTCATCCTTGCTGTCTTTAATTCTTCCTTTATTGCTGCTTTTGTATTGCCACGATTCCTTAAGAATATGCTTCCTTAGTTTAATATTACTGTCTCTAATTACAATCACTATATGTTTGTATATTTTATATAAATATATTATATGTTAATATATTTATTATTTGTATATTTTAAGCATTCATAGTATTATTTATATTTATATTTTTAATATTTATATTTGTTATTTATTTTATTTTTTTATTTGCATTTCAACGCTTGGGTTTTTTTAGTGTTATTTTAGGGGCATGGCAGTCCACCCTTCCCAAGATTGCTTGTCCTCAAGCAATCACAATCCAGGATGCTCTTGAATTTACCAAGATCCCAAATTAACCTTATAGATTTGTATTGCTCCTTGTGATGTAATTAGCTTTAGTTGCGATACATTGATGTATTTAGAAGCTGAAAACTCTATGGCTGGTCATGATTGTTTTGGTTATATCTAACTTAATACTGCCATGGTGTCCTTCGAGAGTGATTGTTAGTATACTACCAATGAGGTTAATACCATCCTCTAAGGTTTGAGAACTTATTATCTTACGTACTACTATTTCCCATTATCCCTCAATAAGAAACCAAGGGTTGGAAATTGGTACAATCTGTTATTTAAGACAAGTTTTCTCTCATCTCACCACCCCAAGGGTCCTAGGCAATGATACAAATTCTTCGTTACCCCTTGTTGAATTCTACAATGATATTATGGATGTCTTTCTCAAATGAAATGCTCTCCTTTTATATCACAAATTTTGAGGGAGTCAAATCTTTCACTTCAATAGTTACAACTCTTCATTATTGCATCTGGGTCCTAATAATAATTCACTTTAGTTTGATAGTGCTTCTCAACCCACAAAGTATTTTCGCAGACAAAGTTTTTAACATTTTCATAATTTTTAAGCATAAAGTAATCATAAACACACATGGAGTAATCTTTGTTGGAGATATATCTGGCATGGAGCAAACACATGGATATACTTAATACATGTATCATGCATGTGAAAGACGCATAAATACACATAAGATATGAAGCATACACATAAATACACATAAGTCATGAAGTATATGCCTAAATACATGTGTGTCACAAAGTATACCCATGAATACACATAAGTCGCAAAGTACATACATGAATGCTCATAAGTCGCAAGGTGTACACATGAATACAAGTAAGTCACAAAGTATACACTTGAATACATGTAAGGCACAAAGTATACATCAATACATGTAAGTTGCAAAGTATTCGTAAGTCACCAAGTATACACATGAGTACACATAATACATAAAGTATACATAAGAAGCATGAAGCATACACGTGAATACATGTAATACATAAAGTATACATAGGAAGTATGAAGCATACACGTGAATACATGTAATACATAAAGTATACATAGGAAGCATGAAGCATACACATAATAATTGAGGTATACACCAGAAAGGTACATGCATATAGAATTGCATTATTGGCCTACTTAAGAAGAAGGCTGAATAGTTAATTCTAATTGTTAATGTTATAGCAGCTTCGGTAATTCCTTCCAGCTCACCTCTTTCGTGGAAGACATAAATTGAATAATAGCCGTTGGCTATTCAATTTATATTTATTGTTTTGTACTATGGCCGACATAAAAGAATTCAAAATTCTTAGAAGTAATTTAATGGTTATTTGAGGCCGACTTTCACTTAAGAAAATGCGTGATTTCTTAGAGGCCGACTTGAAAGTCTTTGAGGGATGTTCACTTGTATTTATTCACCTTGTTTCATCCTTTGTAATCATTTAGAGAAGCTCGATCTCTTCATTTTCTGTTCTACATTGTCAAATGCGAATATTGCATCAAGTGCGAATAGGTTATCATGTGCGAATAAGACACTGTGAATTATTGAGAACTTTGCCATTCATATTTGTGTTAGCTGTGAACTCTCCATATCGAATCGGTGATTAAGTTGCAAACTCTCCATTTCGGATCTGTTCGAACTCAGCCATATCGGATCTGTGTTAAGTTGCGAACTCTCCATTTCGGATCTGTGCGAACTCAAGGGTGAGGATCAGTGTGAAGCATTATGATGCGGATTCATATCTAACAGATTGAGAACTATTATTGTTTGTGAGTACTGTTAAATGCTATTTCTGTATACAGCCATCTCATATATAATAGGTATGAATTGGTAGACTGTTATATGTTTTTCATCTTGCCAGTGCTGAATATCGGTCTTGTGTTAGACCTCATTGTAATGTGTAAATTGCCACTGTTACATCAAATATAAGAGAGATCTTTGTTGCTGGGTTTTTCTCCCTCAAGAGGAGGGTTTTCCCAGGGTATATGCTGTGTTATTTTGTCTGATTTCGAATTATTTTTCTGTGCATTTAATCTGTTCACATAAAATTAACACTAATTAGAGTTGGTTTGTACACAAGCTGGCAAGATTAATGCTCTAATACCAATTGTAATGTCCCCCTTTTGGGATTGCCCTAAATCTTTCCCTAGAATCACAAGCTTAATGTAGTTAGGGTTATAACTTACCACTTAAGTGCTTCAAGTAAGATAAATCTTGGTTTAGGTCCTGCAATCATGTTAGATAATATTGGAAATTATAATTCATATGAACATAACATAATAAATGCCTTATTTATAAGCTATACCAAAAATACATAATTATTTCAAGACCATCTAAATTACCAATATCCATAATAAATAGTGGAAGTCTTAATCATAATAGGACTTGGATGAAAAACATGATAAGTCTGCCCAAAGCTACCCATCTAAGCCCAAGAGCATGAGTGTCTAACCAAGACAACCTGCCTCTTGGCCCCAAGCAGTAGGAACGTCGAAACCAAGACAATTCCACCCTTGAGGTGGCCTACTTACATGGGAGAGCTCATAAACTGCATCTCCCTAATCTGCTTCCTTCAACCTTACGTTTGGTTGTTTATTGAGTCATATATATATAATCTATTCATATTCATATTAAAGAATCATAATTACTGATAAGGCTCAATAATTGCTGCAGCCTGCAAGCATCATTATTGCATAGTCGTAGCTGAGCTGCTAAAGGAAATAACACACTTAGATATATAGATATAGGAAAATGTATACAAAACTCATGGAATATGAAATACATGACATCAAATGTTCCATACAAATATGAAATATCAAAACAATAACTACAAGTCTCTAGCATAGTGGAGCCAGCAATCCTTCCTACGAAGGCATCTGAAACACTCACTTATTCTAAAGGTTAAAAATGTTAACCAACTACCAGTTGCAGCTGAAAAACAACTAACTTGTTTCTATTCTAGGGTTCCAAATCGATTTCAACCGAGTCAATTTAAATTTCCAACTAACTTCTAAGTTTTCAGGTTTAGTTGGTCTGAAGCAACTAATAGTTTTCATCAACCATTTCACAAAAGATCAATAACTAAATAGCTGTCAAACTAGCATTTCCTTTGCAGTTGGAAGGAAAAGAAAATCATTTCCGATGTCGTTACATCATTCAACTTATCAACTAATTGTTAAACTTCCATTTCCAGCTGAAAGAAAAACTATTAACTGTAAACATATAATAGAGAATTTTAGAAAGATAATAACTACTTTTCTTTGCTTCCGGAAAGTAACGAACAATTATACGGCTATGAAACAAATGTAACATTTGTCATTCTAAGGTTTAAGAAATGGAAAACTAACTGCCAACTTTCATCCGACAATAACTAACTATTCCATCTAGGTTTCCCATTCATCAACCAATTAACTAAGGAAAGAAATAACTTATTTATTTTCATTAACTAATTTCAGATCTTTCATTTCCGCTGAATGAATCAAGTAACTATCTAACTAATTAACTGCAAAATCTTTCAACGTACATTAACATAAAAGAATAACATTCATAGCATAAATGAAAGTAAACTTGAATTAGCATTGCATGTACCTGGATTTACGAGTGAGGAAGAAATACATTTGACATCATCTTCGTGCTGTTATACTTGGGCTTCTTTATCAATGAGGGAAAGAGAATTATCATCAGGGGCTTTACTGCGCAACCAAGACCTATTGGTCTCCCGAGTTTCTTCAACTGAAGAATCCGCCCTTCACGAGGGTAATCAACATGGATCAAATTATCATCATGCCTTTGAGCCTGATGTCAAGGACCTATACCTCCTGATCGGCCTTACTAAGGGTACCTCCCAACTAGAAAGGACACTCTGACTAGTGGTATATCTAGTACTTGATAGCTAACAGATGTTGAATCTAGCATCATACCTTGGCCAAGGATTTTTTTTTTTTATATTACTGGCACTCCTATGCCGATATCTTTGGCACTCCTGTGTTGTCAGCATTCTCACTCTTGCTCGGCATGACAACTCTCCAATCAAGTCATAATTTTATAATAGCAATTTAATTACCATTTCTTCTTAGTTTGAAGTTATAATTTAACCATCAAGTTTCATACATAATAAAGGAGATTCATTGGCATAAAGGATTTTCAAGTCTCTCATATTTATCCCATAAAGGACTTGGTGAGCAATAATATGCACTAAACCAACTTCTAATTAGAGAGGAGAGAATTCGGTTTAAGTAGATAGATCAAGTTCCTTAGATAATTTTACAAATGGTTCAACTGAACCCAAATTCAGAATCTTTTCTTTCATTTAAGGTTAAGTTAATATCATTAAGCATTTATTTATAAAGAGAAAGAGAGTGTTGACTCCACGACTATCACTCCTTTTAAGACTAATTGTCTTCTCTAAACAAAGGTTGTTATCATTGAGCTCTTATGTACTAAACGACATATTCAGATAAGTGGTCATTCAAATCTTATCATTCAACTACCTATTTGGACCCAAGTTTATATTACATTGTTTGGTTTGAATATCAATTTCTTTTAGTTTCTGGTTAAGCCTTAACTGTAAAGTTTATACAAAAGAAAAGAGAGAGATTGATACCTCATTGAGGTTTATTTACATATCATGGTTCCAAATCATACTTCTTGATTTAAAGTTGGATTGATTACTTAGGATTTGTTAGCTTAAAACATAATAAGAGAAGAAGTCAAGGACTTAACACCTGTAAGGATTCTCCAAATTTAACAAACTTGTATCGAAGAGAGAGAGTGACCAATATCAACTCCGATACTTAAAACAAAGTATAAAGATTACTTGCCTGAATTCGTTTAAGTTTGTTCTCAGTTCAGATTGATTCAAACAGCTGAATTCCAAGAAAAAGAATAGGTACAAAAGTTTATGAATATGAATATGATTGTCTCATCTCAAATAAATTGAAATAGATTGAAGAGAGAGAAAAGAGTTTCGTTTCAGTCATGGAGGTAACTTAACTCAAAACAATCCAACGACAGCTTGATAGGCATTCATTTACTTCTAAGAAGAGATGGCAGAGAGTTTGAAGCATGTAGTTCATTTAACATATCATTTAATGATAGATTCTTCTAAGGTACGAGTTCTTCTACACTTTCAACTGGTCAAGGATTCTTTGATATTCCATTAATTCATGAATAATATATGAACAATTCATTGCTAGTGAAGCTAGATTAAACAAATTGGAAATCACATATACGTGCGTGATTGAGAATGCCCAATCCGGATGAAACCCTGCATTGACTGGGACTTTACTACATTTTAACACTTATGCCCTTCATCAAATTTCGTCCTTAGGATAGAGAGAACAAAGAGAAAATGATGGAAAAGCTTGGCTAGATATGAGTAATAAATGTGAAGCCAAAACCAGGTGAAAACATCTCAGAGGAGAATGACCAAGTTTCTCAGAAAGTCGATGGTATTTATAGAGAAGACGAGCCAAGGCAGAGACGACTACTTAGGTATCATACAATTACCACTAGAATAGGGTCAAGAGCAACTCAATCCAACTCTTTAAATCTCGACAGCAAGAACAAATCAAAGGATGTCTTCTGATGCTATAGCCGACTGGATGAAAGAAGAGTAAATGCAATGTGAAAGAAAAGAATACTCTGTTGTAATGGTTGCAAGTGCCAACTAAGTTTACAAAAGCCTAAGATTTAATTCAACGAAAGGAAAAGCTTCTTGCTAGGAAGTGACTATAGCCCCAATGAAGATGGGGAACAATATCAGAAGAATACAATGCTTTCCTGAGAATAAACAAAACCAAAAGATATGAGGGCCGTGTGCAAAAATTTCCCCATGAAATGGAGAGACCCCCCCATAAATGCGAATACCACATAGACGTTAACAAGAATCCATCCATCTGCCCATTCTTGGGCATTTCAAGATGGATGTGGCACGAGCATGGGAATTCCCTTCCCAAAAACCAATTCCACTCAAAATTTCAAATTAATTAACTTTCAATTAAAGCCATTCGATGATTTAAATTTCAAATTGATAGCCTTTAATTTATATCGCTCCTTTATTAATTTAATGTTCAATATTCACTTCCGAGATTAATATATTTATCAAGAGTTGCTTCACTCCACTTTTAAGAGGATATAATAAATTTTAAATTATAACTATTATATTCATTTAATATTTGATTAATCATTTGAAATCTTCCCCAAAGATGATTAAAGATTTGTACATTTTAAATTAGCTTACAAAATAAATAATTATCATAAATTATTTATGGCCAAGCTACGACATTGATTCACTGACTTATACTTACACGAGGTTGACAATAAAATTGATCCTTGTTACCACATCCTCTCCCTGATGATATTTCCCTTTCTCTTGTGGCGTTGACAAATCCTGCATCCACTGACAAGGATTATGGTTAGATCGTTCTCAACGTTTATATGAATATGCATTTAAATTTAATTTCATGATCTCATTCAATTTCACATGAACATTAAATTCACTTGCAAAATTAAAGATCGTTAACATTACAGTTACGATAAATAAAACATCTATTTTATTCTCAATTTCACATTCACATGAAAGTAGTTACTTGCAACTAACATAACGACCATAATTCCATTGTCATTAACATGTTTGAGTCGGAGGGGATGTAACAACATCTAAGGGTACTGGATGATGTAGCAGTTGCAGCCATAGTCTATGCCTGTGTCTCCATGCCACTCTCACCAACACCAGTTGTGTTTGCTCATGCTCTAGCCTCCTCAGCCATGGCTACAACCTCGGCTTCTCTATCTGCTTGGTCCACCCAATCAAGGTCCTCGTCACTAAAGACTGCATCTGTAGCCTCAGTGATCTGTAAACAAGAGCAATGGTAAAAAAATGAATGATTATTTACAAGAAGCTGAACGCTTAATACAGAAATTAAAAAGAGATGTTTCTATTTACAAAACTCTGAGAATAGAAACATCAATGAACAAAACAGATAGATTACATAGTTTACAAAAAGAATATTGACCATTAATAATAATTAAATATTATTTTAATACCCTCCCTTAATGGTCAATCTATCAATAACACCAAGATTCCCCCTAAATTTTACAAACTTATCTAGACTGAGAGACTTGGTGAGAATATCTGTTGTCTGCTCCTTTGTCGAAACATACAATTGAACTGATCCATCTTCAACAAGCTTCCGAATGAAGTGGCAATGAGTTTCCACATGCTTGGTTCTTTCATGGAAGACTAGATTTTTGACAAGTTTGAGACTCCCTGATTATCACAAAACAAGGGAGTTGGACTTGCTTGAGATATTTGCATATTCACGAGCATCCGACGAAGCTAAACTACCTCACAAGCTGCCTTAACTACTCCCCGATACTCTACTTCTGTCGAGGAGAGAGCCACTGCCTGCTGCTTTTTACTAGTCCATGTGACTGCACCAGATCCCAAACTGAAGACATACCCAGATGTTGATTTTCTGTCATCAACCAAACCTGCCCAATTTGAGTATGTGAAACCACTAAGTCTAGGATCGCGACTCCTAGTGTAAAGAAGTCCATAATCAAAAGTGCCCTTCACATAACGCAACACATGCTTTGTTGCTACCCAATGATCAGCCTTGGGGGCTGTCATGAAGCATGAAATGTAGCTCACTGCAAAATTGAGGTCTGGTCTAGTGGCAGTGAGATAGATGAGGCGACCCCCTAGTTGCTTGAACAAGGATTCATCTACTATAGGTGAGTCTGACTTAGCTAACAACTTGAGCCCTTTTTCCATGGGTGTGGAGGCAAGTTTACAATCCTACATTCGGAACTTATCCAGTAGACTTCGAGCATATTTGGATTGGGAGATGAAGATACTATTCTCGGTCTGCCAAACCTCAACACCTAGATAGTAATGCAAAAGTCCCAAATATGTCATGTAAAATGTGCTGCTCAAATCCCTGCCAATAATGATCAAGTCATCCACATAGACAACAAGGATAAGAATATCACTACCAGTGTGTTTGAGATACAGATTAGAGTCAGATGGACTCCTTTGAAAGCCATGATCTGTGAGATACTTGTCAATCTTAATGTACCAAGTCCGAGGAGCCTGTTTGAGGCCATAGAGTGCTTTTACCAATCTGCACACCTTGTGTTCTTTACCAGAAACCTTGAACCCTAGAGGTTGCGTCATGTAGACTTCTTCCTTCAACTCACTGTTGAGGAGAGCACTCTTAGCGTCCATTTGATTGACTTTCCAACCAAACTGGGCTGCTAAGGCAAGGACGAGCCGAATGGTACTCATCTTCACTGTGGAGCAAAAGTCTCCTCGTAGTCAATGCCTTCCTTCTGTGAGAACCCCTAGCAACGGGACGAGCTTTGTACTTGTTAAGGGTTCCGTCAACTTTGTATTCAACCTTATACACCCATTTGCATCTAATGGGTTTCATCCTTGGAGGAAGATCAGAAAGGACCCAAGTGTGATTTTTCTAAAAACTCTGATATTCAACCTCCATAGCCTTTTCCCACTCAGAAATCCCTTTAGCCTTTGAATATGTCTGAGGCTCATAGACACTGTAAATGTTGGCCATGAGAGCAAAATTAATTGTATGTTGCTGTTTGCTCTTGTTTTTGGATGATCTACCCTCAATAAGCTCATCATCATGAAGATCACCAATAGTCTTCGCCCACCATTTAGGCTGAAGAGTAGAAGTGCCAAAATTAGATGTAACAGGAGGAGTTGGAACTGGTTGTGGAACAGGTTCATTAGGTGGAAGATCATCATCATCCAAAGGAAAATTAGGTTGAGCATCATCAAAAATAGAATCTACATCATCCCTCCCATAAGGTGGACCTAACAGAAGATGAACACCCAAATCAAAACCCTTCAAGGGTTGATCCTCAAAATGGTGAACAAACGAGGAAAGGTGAAAGGGTCCTCGTTCTTCATCAAAGACAACATCCCAACTGAAGATGAGACAATCAGTGTCTACATCAATCAACTGGTAAGCCTTATGATTGCCACTGTACCCTGTCAACATAAGCTTTTTACTCTTGTAATCCAATTTTGAGCGCTTGGCATCTAATATCCATACATATGCTAAAGAGCTAAAGATTTTCAAATAACTGATCCTAGGTTTGCGACTAGTCCAAGCTTCCTCAGGAGTTTTCCCCTTAACATCGTGTGTAGGAGACCAATTAATGAGACAAACAACAGTGTAGACTACTTCTACCCAATATTTATTAGGAACACTCCTATGTTGTAACATGGAGCGGGCCATCTTAGTGATTGTACGATTGCGCCGCTCTACAACACCGTTTTGCTAAGGAGTGTAGGGTGTGGTTAACTGGTGTTTGATTCCATGTGTATCACAGAAGTTGGAGAAAGCAGTAGAACAAAATTCCCCCCCCCCATTATCTAACCTAAGAGTGATTATGCAACAACCAGGATTTTTTTCGACGAAGGCCTTAAACTTATGAAATAGAGTAAACACATCTGATTTCTGTCTAAGAAAGTATACCCACATTTTACAACTAAAATCATCAACAAAAAGCAATAAATACCTACAACCAGTAACAAAAATCATCACCTGTATCCACAAGTCTATATAGACCATGATCCTCAATACCAATAGCCACAATGGTGCAAGTCTCCCGATCAACAATCAAACACTTATGTGCACTGAATACCACATCCATCTGAGGAGAATGCCGCATAATCTGATTGACAGAGAGAAGGTTTAGTTCCATGCCAGGAATGTAGTATACATTGAGGAATATGAGATTCCTCCCACCAGACCGAATCTAAATAGTGCCCTTACCGACAACGGTATACTTTTCACCTCCTCCAAAAATAACTAAGTCAGTGAAAGGAGAGAACTCTGTGAACCAGTCACACCGATGGGTGAAGTGTTGCGAAGCACCTGAATCTATGTACCAGGCAAAGGACTTTACATGATCTACAGGTCTTTTAGCCATAAAAGCGTAAAAGGAAAATTCCTCCTGCTCAGTGTGCTCATCAACATTCGCTTTCTGCTGAGACCCTCCCTGCTTCTTCTATTCAGAAACCAAACGCTGACAGGAATCCTTCATATGACCATATTTGTGGCAATAATTACACTGAATGTTCTTTTTCTTAGGGCTGCCTGAGGTTGACTTGAGCCTTTCTGCCGCAAAGGTTGACCTTTCCCTTTGTTCTTAGGCTGAGACTTAGCTCCAAAAGCTTGTTCTATAGAGGATGATGAGGCACTACTACCAAACTGTTGTTTCTAGCATTCTTACTGCAAAAGGATGGTACAAAGCTTCAGAAACTTCAGATCAACATTAGTAGAGGTAATGTTGAGGGTTTCTACAAAGAGCTCATAAGACTTCGGTAGACTTTTCAAGGTGACTACTACCATGTCTTCTTCCTCCATCTTCCGACCAGTTGTGTCCAACTGATCACGGATGTCATGAATCATTGTCAGATGCTCTGATAAGGACATTCTCTCATACATTATGATGGAGAATAGCTAGGTTTTCATAAAGAATGCACGACTCTTGTCGGAGGTCTCATGCAAGGTTTTCAAGTGCTCCCAGATCTCAGCAGTTGATTTATCGGATGGTACCTGTGGAAGCTGATCATCAGTAACTGAAAGCTTAATGAGTATCGCCGCTTCACAATTTTGCTTATCAAACTTTTCCTAGGTTTTATTTGTCGTTGTGGAACGAGTAACATTGCCTAAAACAATCTGATTAAGGCAGCGATATTCAAAGATGGTCATCATTTGCTGCTTCCAGGTATTATAATTTTTGCCATTGAATCGCAGACTGCCTTCCAACATAATGTTGGTCAAACTCACCATCTTGCATGCTTTTCAAGGCATCAAAAATGAGATTTAGAAGAGGCTGAAAAAAGCTGAATGTACGAGATTCAAGACACAAATTTCAATTTACTTAAACCAAAGACAGTTTTAGGCACAAAAACTGAGACAAATCCACCGGCACAAATTTCGAAACACCCAAAAAAATTTGACGACTACCTAGAAAAGTTCTCAAAAAACCCAAAAAGAATCTAGAATCAGAAAAAAAAATCAGCCTCAAAAACAGAGGATTTTCGAAAACCCTAGCTCGAAAAATTCAGCTGCAAGTCTGATGACGCTAAACTCACAGAATGGCGCAGATTTTCGTGCAAACACGTCCAAAAATGAGAGAAATCATGTCACCTAGAAAATCTTCAAAAACTCACCCATAAAATGATCACCAAACAACAGGAAATCGTACAGAAATGTGTGCCCAGAATAATGAAGATAAGGTGCCAAAATGCGAGCATGAAATCTGGAAAACGTGGGCCAGAAACCTAGCAAAGATTGACGCCCAGAAATCCATCACACTAGACATTTTCAGAAGCAAGGGAAAAATGCAATTTAAAAATCTGCAGCCACAAAGCAAAAAATCGTGCTCAAAACACAAGATTGCACGCCCAGAAGGCCTCAATCAAAATGTCACACACGCGGACAAGAAAGAAGATATTCGTCATGCACGTACAGGACAAAAAAACGCTGAGAAACCTGGAAAAAAAAAGGCGCAGGACACAAATCGCGCGTAGACAAATAAGTGAAGAAGGGCACACCAAGAATCTCTCAGAAAATGACGTGATTTCTGAAAGATACCCTTCTATTTCCTCTAAAAATCGAAAATGTGATTTTTCTGAGAGAAAAAAAGCACGATTTTTAGCCAAAAATGTAGACATGATTTTTTGAAAGAAAAAACAATAAATTTTCTGCTTGATCGATTTCGTTCTGATACCATGTAAACAAGAGCAATGGTAAAAAATTGAATGATTATTTACAAGTTGAATGCTTCATATAGAAATTACAAAGAGATGTTTCTATTTACAAAACTTCAAGAATAGAAACATCAACGAACAGACCAGATAGATTACATAGTTTACAAAAAGAATATTGACCATTAATAATAATTAAATATTATTTTAATATGATCCACTCAGACTGTGGATCAACCTTCTCTAGCTTGATCAGGGTGGAGTCATGATAAAAAATCTGCCTGTGTTTGAGCTGAAGGTTGTAATGAACATATACTAAATCATTCATCCTCTCCACTGTCAGTCTATTGCGCTTCTTAGAGTGTATGTGCTCAAACATACTCCAATTGTGCTCACAACTAGATGAACTTTATGGCCAGCTCAATATACGAATGGCAATGTTTTGAAGGTTCGGTGTATCAACACCAAACATATGCCACTATCTCTCTGAGATGAGAAAAAGAAACAAAATCAATCTCATTTCCAACTTTAATTTTCAAGTTCAACATTTAATAATAAATTATAATATAAAATGAGGAAAATTATGTCCTCAAATATATTTTTACCTGGCTGTAATGTCCTCCTACTATCTTTGCACATTTGGCGTGCAAAGAATTCTCCTTGTGCAGTAGTAAAGGCGTCTATCTCGTGCACTATCTATGTAGAGCAGGCACTAAGAACCTCATTATTTGCACGAAAATCACAACAGAATTAGAAGGACAGATTTAGGGAAAATACGGTTGCATGGAGGGTCCTATTAAGCTGGTGGTGCCATCTCCTATCAATGATCTCCCAAATGGGACAATACTTATCCTCAACTCTACCATAGACCGATCTAATGGTCTCTTTGGCCCTATCCATGCCCTCATATATGTAGCCCATTGCGGGCTTCTCCCCATCAGCAACTTGTAGGAGAACTAGCAAGGGCTCGATGAACTGCAAACATTAACTTAAGTATGTGTGAACAAAAATAAACAAATAAAAGTAAAATATGAATAAATATTAAAACATAATGTAGAATTAAATTTTACCTTCACAATCCCTTCCGCTGGTGCCCAAAACCCTAGCTCATAAAAAATGCAATTTGTCACATCAATCCTTGCAGGAGGTGCAAGAGGGCAGCCCACTGCATCATGGACAAGTATGCATGCAATATGGTATTTCAATCTGTGTATGCCTCCATGAAAAAGTGTTTTGCAATATTTACATTTGGCCTCCCTTTTTTCCTGCCTAGGAAAGATTTCAACATGTTTCCAAGTAGGGTATTTTCTGCCTGGGGTTTGAGACATTGTGAAAATGTGGTTTGAATTGCAAATGAAGGTTGCTGAAATAACAAGTAGGGTTTTTAAATTTATTTAAGTTGCAAGTAGGGTTTGTAAAAAAACAAATGCAAACTCAAAAAAATAATGAATTTATAATGAATATTTTGCTAAAAAAACCAATTAAAATCAAGCTTACCTCTTACATTAGGCTTGAAATGCAATGCAAACTCCTTCCAATCGCTAGTAAGGAGCTCTCAATGCACCTTTTGCTGCTATGAGGTTTCCCGAATGCTATCTGGTGATGGATTTTTCTTCCACTTCTTTCTGGTTGCCTTACAATGCTCTCTTGTTTTTCCTCACAGCTCTCTTTTCTCCTCCTATTTTGCCAAGTAAATGAAATGAAGTTGCTTTTAGGGTTGGGGAGAAGATATAACTTAAAAAAAACCAAATTAGTTAAGTGTTTTATGTTTTTTTTTTTTTTTTACATGGCAAACTGCTGGATGAGTCCTACTGACAAGACTCGCCTGGACTCGACAAGTCCAGCCAGGACTCATCCGAACTCAGCCGAGTTTGAGTCTGAGTCCCCCAGACCCGACCAGGTGGACTCGACTCAGGACTCACCGAATATATATATATATATATATATATATATTCAACTTCCTTGATTGATTTATCATTTGTCTTCATTTATCTCTTCTTGAGCCAACTACTTCTTCCCTCATATTTCTTCTTCCAAATCTGGGTATATCATATTAATATGTCTGCTGCTATGCTCAGGTGATACTCCTAATTCTGTCCTTATTTGTTGTTCCATATATCTATGTTTGAATCTCCTTATCTTCCCACTCATTTATTTTCCCTTTTAATATCCTCATGATGGGTAGAGTCACAACCATTCAGTTAACAAGAAACACATCCTTTCATGGCTGCTATTAATTATTGTTTCTTCATTAACTAATCTACAATCCTTCCTCATTGCTAGTGCTCCCTTTACACAATGAATTGCTGCCTTCAATACTGACTGCTGCTCTTAATATATTTATCACTGCCTTCCCATATATTTAATCGTTTCCTTTATTAGACCTTCATCCTTGCTGTCTTTAATTCTTTTTTTATCGCTCTTTTGTATTACCACGATTCCATAAGAATATGCTACCTTAGTTTAATATGACTGGCTTTAATATCAATCGCTATATGTTTGTATATTTTATATAAATATATTATATGTTAATATATTTATTATTTTTAATATAATTATATGTATATTTTAAACATTCATAGTATTATTTATATTTATATTTGTTATTTATTTTACTTCTTTTTTGGCATTTCAACACTTGGGTTTTTTAAGTGTTGTTATTTTAGGGGCATGACAATTTCACAAACCAAAGCTCTTCCACCAAAACACATCCTTTTGACTAAGGGGAGCCGTATGTCTCTAAAACTAGGGATACTCAAGGGTTTCAGACCTTAAGCCAAGTTGAAGCAGCAATAAATAGAAAACTCACAACATAATGAGCTCTAAAAGACCCCTAGAGAGTTATGTAATAACTCCCAAAGAGATGAATTAATCTCAGCCTTTGAATCATCACCTCTTAATCCAAAACTCCACATTAAAAACCTAAAAATTGATCCAATAAGCTCCTTGAAAACCCATTCCTCTTTGCCTTTTTATCACATGCTTTTTAAAATCACTTGAAGTACATAAAAAGGGGACAACTGAAGTCTTTTGGGTAGGAGTTACTTAAGTTGCCTAAAAAGATGTGCCCACAACTTAAGAATAGAATATAATACAAGCCAAAGACTCCATACTTACCCAATAATGCTCTATGTCCTCTTCCTCTTGGGTAATCGAAGGAAAGGACAGCCAATGTGCTGCTAATCCTCATGATTTGAGTTGGGGGCATTAAAGCTTACAAAATCTATCCAATGTCTCTTTTAAAATGCAAAAATTACATTATATATTGGAGACCTATAAAATTAGAGTTCAAATTTTATGCTAATTATTACAAATTCTAGAAAATTCCAAATCCCCTCTGGAAAGCAGAAATACATCATCAAAATATATTATTATCTGCCTTTTGCTTTGAATATTTTAGTTGTTTTCAATAAAATCATTTTGAATGATTTTAAAACAATTTCCTTTTCCAACATGAGATAATTTGCCCACTTGACTGCAATGTTTCCAATTTGATAAACTTTCCAGTTTTTTTGCCTTCATTTTGTTTTTATCATTAATCTTTATTTTCTTGTCTTTGTCCTCTGCTTTTTCTTCTTTTTTTTCCCCTTATTGTCTTTTTCTTGCTGCATTTTGTTTGATTAAATCATTAAAATGATTTTTCAAAATTCCTTTTTTAGCTTGAGGAAAGAATATTCAAATTTCATGTCCCACATGCCATTTGGCTAATTTTCACAACACAAAGACTTTAGACATTTAAACAAAATAGCTTTTAACAAACTTAGGATTTTAATATTTTGGCAAACTTCGACACTTGGGATTTGGAAACATATATGAAGGCTAATTTCACACAGATAATTTTTACTAAAGGGTATAAAATAAGACAATTTTAAATTGACTATTTAACAGGTTCCTCTCCTCAAGTAGTCTCCTTGCCACCACCTATGTTGCTACATTATCTGTTACAACTTTTACTACACTTTTTATTCCCACCTTTAACAATCTCCTCCAACACTAGACTCAATTCTCTACAAGTTTTTACTTTGTTTGGCACACCTATGGACTTAAAGAACACTCTCACCATTTAAAGTTAATAGAAATTTGATGAGTTTGTGATTTCTTCTATCTATTTATCCAATTAATAATATCATGGTTGAAATATGCTAACCAATTTTTTCGTTGAATTGCACAACACAAACCAGCACTTGGCCAATTTGATTAGCGTTAGCTCCAAATCCAAAATTCTCAAAGCAACTCTAACTAAGAATGCGCCCTAAAACCACTTAAGGAAGAAGGGCGGGCATATGGTCAGAGGATCCCTAGGATTCAACTTGATATAGAAATAGATTACAACTGAACTGAATATAAAACTCAACGTCAAGAATGTGCACTCAAGATCCCAGTCAGGGTGAGGTGCTAACATATGACGGAGTAATTACTTGAAACTGAAATAATAATTCTTCCGTTGCGGCGGGCATCCACTTAGGAGTGGGGATTCACCACTTGACAGTGGGTACAAAGAGAGATACAATTCAATTCTCCACACTGGCGTTAAACCATCCAGGGTGCTTAATGTGAGAAAAAAAAAAATAATTGCAGCGATAAAGGACTGGAACAGTACTACTGTTTTCAGTCTTACAACATAGAAAAAGAGTTGCAAATTATAAGAGAATTACAATTATTTCAAAGCACCAAAATACTGGATGATTCCTTGATGAATATTAGCCATTATTGATGAAGAAAGAACTAAAAACTCAAACTGAAACAAGTCTGATATAAATCTGCAGTTCTGGAAATAAATAATCAGCAACTCTAAGAATCAATTAAATGTTCATAACTTCACCAAAATACCTCCAAATTGCGTGAGACGAAATGCAATGTTCCTTTGGAGGATAGGCGCCTAGGATAGGATGAAGAAACAGCCTCAAAAGTCATCCACTAATTAATGGCACAATTCCTAATGCACTTGAAATGGTATGGCCCAGCTTGAGGGCGATTTTGTTCCCAAAAATCAGATTCTCAATATTAAATTCTCATACTTTGCAAAGAGGGTCACCTTAGGTCAATACTTAGCAAAAATGCCCAGAACCAAAATAAATTTATTCAAGGAGCTGTATGCAAAAATCTATTTCAGCTGTAGACTGTATCAGCAACTTCAAACTGAAAATATCATCAAAATCTTCAACTATTGAGCTCAATCTGCTAGTCTGATTTGAGAAGCAACAAATGACTAACTAGGTGTTGTATTTCAAACACGAAATTGGTGAGAGGCTAGGAGGTAAGCATTTCTCGAAGCAATAATTCAATTGTCATTCCGATAGCATAACAGTAGCAAAGTTCATGGATAACAAATGCTGGAGCCAGGCTTCACTTTTATTGAAAAGGAGAAGACTCTTCGAATTCCCTTCAAGGCATGCCAAAAGACACAAAAGACTTTTTTCAAATTTCCAAAAAATATAAATCCTTCTTAAAATGGCGTCCACTTTCCAAGGCATAAAAAACATTAATAAATATTTAATTCTTCCTTTTATGAAGGTGTCCCCCTTCAAGTCCACGTTTTAAGAACAACTTGAAGTTAATTCACTAGGCCAAGGGGTCAACTGCAAATTATAACATTGATGCCTTTATTTAAGAAATTCACCAAAATAAAGCTTTTAGAAGCCAGAACTTGAACTCATAAAATTGCTCCAATTGAAAATGAAGACCTGAAGACTGACAACTACACACTGCTAGAAATAGGATTTACTATAAATAGTAAACTCCTCGAAAAGCCACAAACCTCCAAGCAAGGAAACCCTGATTTCAACACAAACCAGCCTACGGGCCTTGGGAATAGGCTGATGAACTAATAAGCTGATCACTAAGGAAAAGGGGACATTACAGTGGTTCTATACTTGTGCCATTAGCTTCTTTCATCTAAATAATTGTTTTTGCATTTGTCATTGCTTTTTGGAGCAATGACCAACTTATTTAATGTGGAGTATGTACCATTTCATTGTAACTATCAAGATCATAACCAAATTCTCGTAATACATGTTTCTTGCTACATTGAAAGGAAAGTAGTTGTAGAACAAAAAGTGTGCACAAACCACTTTTACTTCCTTGTGCTTATCCTTGTTCCAAGTTTATTTTCAAGCAAAGATTGTGATCCTAGCATGTTCCATAGTACAAAATACCATGTGACTAGGTTCTACTATAGCTCAATAAAGTGGATGTGTTGTGAATCCATAGACCTTAGGACCCACAATCTCTGTCATGTTTACCTTCAATTCCTGTGCCATGTCAAGATTCATCACTACTGCAATGGTTGCATTTGTCCTTATTCTCTCCAACTTTTTTTGGTCTGTCAAAGCAAGGGACACTTTTGTCTCTTGTTCTACCGACAACCCTGCATTGCAACACAATTTCATGTTGCAACCATCAATCCTTGCAAGGTGGTACTTGAGGCAATTGATCCCTCCACTCATCTACAAGCCACAATAGTCGCAAATAATAATTCCCATGGTCGATTTTAATATGCCATGCTTACAAGCAGTGTCCTTTCCTCTAATGGGTTGGCTTCCACTTCCTAATGCCATTGGATGCAAAGTGCAAACTTTGACATTGCTAAAATCAGAAAAACATATTCAGTTGCATTGTTTTAACTTTTAAATAAAAAATAATAATAATTAGAATTCATATGAGACATGAATAGAGCATTAATAATTTAAGAAAAACAGTGTTTTTTTAATTATTAAATAAAATAGGGTTTATACTAGTTTGAAGGCATGTAAAACATGACTAGACATGTAAATGAAGAATTTAGAAATGTAAAAGAAATATGAAAATGCTTGGAGAAAGAACAAGAAAACAATACTTGGAACTTTGAAAATTGCAAAAAGTCACTTCCTCAGTTGCCTTAAATCACCTTCAATCACTCAAAGAAGAGTGTAAATCATGCATAAGAAGAATGGATGTGTAATGTCCCCTTTTTAGCTCGTTTCAATTTCCTGATGGTTTAGCCTATTATTTGACCCTCGTAGGCTAATGGAGTTGGTTAGAGGGTCTTGTGTGGCAGATATTTGGTTCTATGGTGGCACTTGGTGGTGTCTTTCTTCTCCAAAGCTTGGTGTTGTTTAGGATTGGCCTTTGGGAGTGATTTGGGACTTAGTTGTGCACACTTACTATTTATAGTAAGTCACCCGGTTAATGGAGTCTAGTATTACTATTTTTGGAAAGGCACCTGGATGCGTAGTGGATGCAGTGTTTGACCTCCTAGTTCAAACGGAATGGAAAAATGATGATTATTGTGAAAGATATATTATTTTAATTATTATTAAAGTTAAGCTTTAATAATAATTAATAATTAAAAAGTGCATCATAATGATATATTTTGACTTTATGAAAGTGGGGACCACTTAATGACTTAAAATCATTTAATAAAGTGCATAGAAGTGAGCACCTATTTAATGAAATAACATTAAGTGCAACAAAAGCAAATATTAAAATATATTTTAAAAGTCAAAATGCTTCTAGGGGGTAGTGCTTTTTTATGAGACATATATAAGCATCCAAAAAGCAAATCGATTTCATTCTTGATCATTCAATACTTGTGCGTTTTGAAAGCTTTTGCTGTGGAGAAGAGGAAGCCAGGGTTTCTGCATTCTAGGGCATTGGAGAGCGTAGCTTCTTCATTGTTTGAGCTCCCTGAGGGCATGAGATATCATCTGAAGGTTGCTCAAACTGGTGGCCACAAGTCAGTGGTCACATTTGAGCTTATTGGTGGAGTTTACAGAAGGAAATTGAAGAAATATCATTGTCAAATCTGAAGATCTTCATTGCTGTTCATTAATGGTCAATCCACCCTTGCTGGGCTGTACAC
This sequence comes from Sequoia sempervirens, assembly GCA_007258455.2. Lineage (NCBI taxonomy): Eukaryota > Viridiplantae > Streptophyta > Pinopsida > Cupressales > Cupressaceae > Sequoia > Sequoia sempervirens. Next base: position 6,228 of record VDFB02101248.1, on the reverse strand, counting down.
AGCAGCAAGTACAGGCCGTACAATTCACATTTATACAGGTCGTACAGTCTTGAATGAGGGATGTTTCCTTCCTTGGCTGTATCACTCAAGTTTAAGGGCTGAAATCATTAGCATTTGGGATGGCTATGGGTATGATATAAGCTTGCTGCTTTATTTTGGTGGAGAACTTTGTGATTGCTGCAAGTCGACCTCCGTAAGGGTTTTACAGTTGCAGATCCATTTCCAGATTTTGCAAATAATTGTGTACAGCATTCCCGAGTATGATATTCAGAAGAAGTTTCATTAAGACATTTGGATTTGATAGCCAATGTAATTATTAATTAATAGAGATCATTATTAGTTTCAGATTAGCTCTATTTTGTTTTCCTTGCATATGATTCTTTATTTCCTGGCATTGCTTTGCAAACATTCAAAAATACAAAAAAATAAGAAAACCACAAAAAACAAAATAACAAACAGGCAGATTACTGTAGAAATTATCTCAGGGAGAACAAGGGTTCTCACAGGATGTCAGATTGGGGTTTTAAAGACCAAAAATTGTATCTAAAGCACGTCCAGGCCACATCCCCCATCTGAGCCACTTTGGGCAAGTCCAATCCACATACTCAGTGAGTACTTGCTGTCAGTTGGCATGCCAAACTTGCGTGAACTTGGTGGCAAGTTTTAGACCAAATTTCTTGGCTGGATTTTCAACTTTCGAGTACTTGTGAGTTTTGTAATTTCTTTGTGATTTTTTAAACTATACCCAATATCATTAATTACACAAATTATCCATGTGACCTAAAATAATTGTGCATATTCTGCTTGAAAACACTGCGCAAAGATTCTGTGTATTATGCACACCCTAATACTTTCTTCTTACTAGCATGTAATGCAAAAGCAATGTTTTTGAACCTAGTCTCTCTCAATCTTAAAATCTTTCCTCGACTGTTAAGCTCTGCTGATTAAGTAACCAACTCAATGCATTCTGCTGTAAAACAAATTCAGCCTTCTAAATGCTTTGGCAGGTAATGGTTCCCCACTTTTTACTCAGTCGAAAGGAAAAGATGACACTTGGTCCCGACTTTTTAATTAAGATATTAGTTGCATGACAGGACTTCCCAACGGTTTTCAATTTCTCTCAATAGTTCTAACAACCTACATTGAGAACTTATAAAGGAACTTCTAAGGAATATTAATTGCAAAGCTCTTAAGAAAGTCAGCTTATTCACTCCATCTAATTCTTTGCTATACATCAATGTCACCCAATTGTTCCAATCGCTTTGCTTTTCATCCCATAACTATAAGTTCCTCCCTGAAAGTGCCTCTCTATTGATAAACCTTTCCTGCTAAATTCATAATGTTCCTCATTTGTACTCTAGACGAGGGAAATGTCTATAAGCTCTGCAGCCACATTCCAAGTGCCATTTGAAACTTTATATTCTTAATGCAATTGGTTGTAAAGAAGCATCCTTTCTGGCCCCACTATGCATGTAAGAAAAGCTGAAAGAATTTGTAATACTTGTTCTGAATGCGGCTTTTGTGATCATTGTGATCAAGTTTCTGTTGAGGTATGCCATAATTACATCCCCATTTACAGCTCAAATCATCCTTTTTTGGCTAGCACTGCTCTCTGTGCTCAAATGCTAGTAGATTACCAAGGCCTTCTCCAGTTATTTTCTCATAACAACCTGTCTCCTTTAATTGTAATAAATTAGTAGTTAAACATTTTAAACATAAGTTCTGATTTAATATCAAACCATTTGTTATATTGATGGAATAAGAAACTTTTACTTGGGCATAATTTGCTTTTCCATTAACAGGACACTGCAAAAAATCTCCTAGAAGATGATGCATACTATAATATAAATATGCTCAGGAAGGGTGCATCACATGCATATGCGCCGGCAAGCTCATGCTGCTGCATTTGTGGTCGGGCATTGGATAGAGAGTCTTTTGGCTCAAGCATCTATATTTTTCATTGTGGTCATGTAGCCCATTTCCAGTGTGAAACTCAGGATTCAGTAGCAATTACAAAGGATTCTATGGGAGGATGTCCTATTTGTTTGCCAAAGAAAAGATCATCTTCAGTTAGAAAGAAGATGATTGAAGCTCAGAAAGAAATAGTTGAAGAATCTAGTAATGGTGTACAAGGCCAAGCTTCTAGTTCCAAATCTCTATATGAAAATGCACCGACAGAAAGGCCCTATGGACTTCATCCTCAATCACGGGTAAGTTTTTCTGCTTCCCTTGGCTATATCCTTTTGTCTTTACCCTGAGATATGGTAATATAAATTTTCTTATTAAATTTTTATTTGGATGAATTCTTTGCCTATCCTCTGAAGGAGATCCTAATTTGTTTCTTAGTTTTTGCAGTTTGAGCTGTTGAACAATCTACAGAAAGGCCAAAATTCACTTGATTTAGGTCTGCTACCCAATTTGAGGTTAGCGCCACCTTCAGTGTATCATGATCGTAAGGCTCACAGCGCCAGCCCAGCTAGCAAAGAGGAGACCAGAAATGAAAATTTGAAGAATGCCCACCCGATAAGGGCACAGAGAGCAAAAGGTTCTTCACCATTCCAATTTCCTTTAAAATCAAGCATCTTTGGTAAGTATGGCAAATGTCAAACATTTATGAGTTTGTTTTGCATATCAAGGTAATTATTTGTTGAAGTGTTTTTTTGCAGGTAATGATAAAAACAGGAAGCATTAACATACATAGATTGATGCTAATGGCCAATTCAATGCTGTTGTAGCTAAGTTGCAGAGAACTGTACATGGACATAACCTGTTGCACAAAACTAAAACATTTCTTTTTCTTTCTATCTACAAATTCTTAAGGCAATTTAGTTTCTCAGGCATCGATGGATGTTGTGGGCTGGCCGTTGAGTACAAAGTCCTAGCGAACCATTTCCAGTTAGACATTAGCGGAGGCAATGTGTATTTCTATATATGAGTAGGTATCATGTACATTTTTACCTTTAAAAGTTCTTATAACCCAGTTTCAATAAAGTCAAATTGAGGACCAAATTAGCTCCATGTGGTTTCTAAGTTTTCTTGGCCTAAGAGAGGTGTGTTCTTGAGAAAGGCATCAGGTCTCAGGTTTTCTTTTTCTTGGCTAAACATGCTTGTCTCTTTTTGAGATGAAAAAATTGAGTTTGTTGGGAATAAGCATGACATCATGAGTTAATTAGAAATGATGTAAATACCTGAAGTGAAATATGAAGACATTATCCTTCACTTTGTTTACAAACTGGTCCACTATTGATTTTGATGCCTCCAAGAAGTGTGGCAAATGGCTGTAACTAAAAAATGAGTCGATACAGATATCAATGTATAGTCATTTTTGGAATGCAATTAAACATCCAATGTGCATCTGTCTTGTCAGCTGTATTCATTCAGAAGAGTGCTTCAAGATAACATTAGGGCTCCAAGAGGGTGCACTGTAATTTAAGTGGCTCACAATTGATGTGTTTGTCTACTAATTTTTATTTTATAGGCATAGCATTGCAAAATTGATCAACGGGGTTATGAATGGCTGTTTCTAAAAAGTGAATTGATGCATGTATCAATGTATAGTCATTTCGGGATACAATTATAACATCTAGTGTACATCTTTTTTATCAGCTGGATCTACTGAGAAGAGTGCAATAAGATAACGTTAGGGCCTAAAGAGGTTTCCCTGTAAGTCAAGTACAGTTTTCTTCCCAAGTGTATTCTGGATTCGAGGCCTTCATAATTTATGCATGTGTCTAATAATCTATATTTTGTAGACATTGCATTGCAAAAGTAGTTTAATTTGATTTGCTTTTGACAGTTGAGATCTCTGACAAGGATGTCATGATTGTTTTTAAAAAGCGAAAGATACATTGTGTTCAGTTCCTGACGGTGTGCTGGTAGTTTAGATTTTGTTAGGAGTTGAATTGTCATAGTTAATATGAAAAGTAGTAATGTAAATGATGAAATGTATGAAATTGTAGTACATGTATATACAAATCTAGAATTTGAGTGTGATTTGTTCAAATTTTGGATGAAAGTGTGTTCTTGGAATTTGGAAGGCTAAGGTCGGAGCGCTCTCATAGCAGCAATTAAATCTGAAATGATAGGCTTCACTTATATTAACTCAGATTGCTTATGTTACCTCAGTTTTTAGCTTTATATGTAAGTGTTTAGCTTTATATATATGTAAATCTCAAATCTAAGTGTGATCTAGAGAAATTCATGCGAAACTGTTGTCTTCATTTTAGTCCCTAGACCACAAAGAGGCTAAGATGAAATTCATGCGAACATCAGATTTTGCTGATTTCAGAAAAAAAGTGGCATCTTAAGAGCCATTTTTTGTTATCACAGCTTGGTGCACTTACCCAGAAAGAAAGTAAGAGGGAGTTCTATCCAACTAGATTTTGCAAGATTCATGGTAGTAAGAAACGCCCTAATAAAGCTGGTGCAAAAACTAGGATGGATAACCACTTGGAGTACTTGTAATATTGAATAATTAGTTAAGTATAAATATTGATAGTTACAATTATGGATGCAATAGTGATAGTTTGAATATTCTATATGAATTTTATAATTATTGCTCCACATATGGACCAGAAGATTAGTGGAAAATAAATGTTACACCTTTTGGTCCTTTATTTGTGCCTAAATCAAGGAAGAGTAGTAGACTCGGCCACAAACAAATAAAATATGGATGCACATGTCACTTCAACATGAGTCATAGTTTGTAGGCCAAACCATGTATTGTTATGGTACCACTAGGTTTAGCACATGGATACAACAAATAAACCTTGTTATTTGTAAGAAAACAATGAGTTTAGGGAATGAGGTCATTTTTTGTGCAATTTATCAGTAAATAATCATATGGATGGGTGGAGTCCTTGTTAATACTTGACACACCTATAAAATAAATGCATTAGAACATAGGGAAACGATGTGTGATAAGTTAACCTTGTTTGAGGGACAAACATCTATATATATAATACAAACATTGAGAGTAAAATCAATACTTCAAGGTATATGTTTGATGATAGTGATGTTTGTTCAAAACAATAGTAGGTATTTTCCAACCCTAAAGTAGCTTGCATATTAGGAATATAGTACCATTATTGATGGTAGAGGTGGATCTAGATCCCATTTTTTTTAGACTTCCAAATTCTACACTAACTTGAGTAGATGCTATAGTATGGTTATAATAGCATATTGGCCATGGATTCTATATTTGGCATAAATGTAATGAAGGTTCATTTTTCCTTTTTTACTTGAGTTTATTTTCAAAGGTTTGCATTCATATAAGATGTTACATTGACACATCTTTCTTGTGTCTTATTATAATTTTAGTTATATACATTGCTTGCATTTAACTTTTTGCACATGGGGGTACCTGTAGTAGGGGTCATTATATCTAGGTTTTTTGCATCTATGTTATATATTGGATGCTCATTATTCTCCAAAGGGTCAACCAAAATAACATCAAATAAAGACTCAATGCATTTATGGTGGAAGATATATGTGTTGAAACCATAAGTCTTAGGTATTTGATCTTTGATTACAACCTTGTTTTTTTATATTTGTTAACTATCATTCTCTAATCATTTACACTAAGTAATGCTTCTAACAATAATGACTATTTGATGATGCAAAATGTGTTTCAATGTAGCATATATATGCTCTTTCCTTGTGAGACATGGATGATTAAAGAACTTAATTGCAAAGGTTAAAGAAGATGCATTGAAGCAAGATATGTTTGATGAGATTAGATCTATCATGCATTATTCATCAAACGAAGATGCCACAAACATTGAGGCTCATATATTTGTTGATGTCTATTGAGAGCCTCAATCCTCTTCCTTGGAATGTTTTATGGAATGGTGGGTTTGTAGAGCGAGTATGTAGGATAGATGTTGCCACACTCTTAAGCATGTAGGGTATAAGATAAATAAAACAATAGTCATACCACTTGCATCTCAAAAGACAACTCCTTAAGACAATGTAGTGTGTCTCACATCATTGAGTTGATTGGTTGGCACACTAGTTGACAACCATATTTTATGCATTGTTAGTGAATGCAAGTTAGCAAGAAACATAAATTATACAAGATCTTTGATAATAAAAAAGTTAAAAACAAATATTAAGTTTAGGCCTTAAAAATCCTAAATAGTCATGTCACCTCTAATCACATTAATGATCATATAACACAGGTGATGAGCAAGACTAATCATTATTTCTATTAATAGGTGTATGGAATCT
>VDFB02101247.1:0-43577 GCA_007258455.2 Sequoia sempervirens | reverse complement strand
GGTTGGAACAAGGATAAACATGATGCAGCCAAAGCTGCAATTGGAGACTTCTGGTTTTATTGCGACATTCCATTTCATGCAGCCAGGTAATTCTTCTTTTGTTTTGTTTTAAAATATATAGCTTGTTGCTTGATAGTTGATTCTTTATCTCTTGAATTTTATTTTTAGAGCTATGTTGAATTCAAATTGAAATTATACATTTTTCAATACTAATTAGTAATTACTAAATTTAATTTATTTGTGTTAGGTCTCCATATTGGCAAAATATGATTGATGCAGTTACTGTTTGTGGGGCGGGGTTCAAAGCCCCTAATGATGAAGAGATAAAAGGCCCCATTTTGTCCCAAAAAGTGGCTGATGTGAAAGTCAGAATAGAGGAGCAGCGAGAAATTTGGAGGACGAAGGGTTGCACCATCATGACTGATGGTTGGACCGATAGAAGAAATAGGACATTGCTCAACTTTCTTGTTTCTTCCTCGGGTAAATATTTTACTTCCTAAAATGCATTGCTTTAGTGATTAACAATCAAGAGTTTAAATTTATATTTAATTGAATCATTTATTTTGTTTCTTTTTCAGGTGGTACCATGTTCATTAAATCTATTGATGCATCCGGCAACTCCAAAAATGCTGAATTCCTTTGTGAGGCTTTGGAGGGTGTCTTGGCTGAGGTAGGGGAGGAGAATGTGGTGCAAATAGTGACGGATAATGCAGCAAATTATGTTGCTGCAGGTAGACTATTGATGGATAGGCACCCATCATTATTTTGGACACCTTGTGCCGCTCATTGCCTTGACCTCATATTGGAGGATCTTGGCAAGCTTGACTGGATCAAAGCATGTGTAGAGACCGCAAGGAATATTTGTAAGTACATATATAATCACACATGGGTCCTCAACCTTATGAGGCAATACACGGGGCAAAAGGAGTTGGCTCGCCCTGGGATAACACGCTTTGCTACCAACTTCATCACTCTACAATCCTTACTGCAGTCAAAGGGAGCTTTGAGGCGAATGTTTGTTAGTGAGGAGTGGGCTTCCTCAACATATTCTAAGACAAATGCAGGGATAAGTGCATCAGGTTGGATTTTTGATGAGCAGGGCTTTTGGGTGCCTACTAAGGAGATTGTCAAGGTAAATGTAATAAGTTAATAACTAATAAGTAATTAGTTTAGTAATTCTACATTATATTTTATTATTTTCATTCTTGTTTTTATTTTATTTGCTTTTTTTTGTTAACTCTTACTTATGTCAATGTTTCATAATAATTGCAGGTCACAGAGCCCTTAGTGGTTCTATTACGAGTTGCTGATGGGGAAAAGCCCGCAATGGGCTACATATACGAGGGCATGGATAGGGCCAAAGAGGCCATTAGATCCATTTATGGGGGAATTGATAGTAAGTATCGCCCCATTTGGGAGATCATCGATAGACGATGGCACCTCCAGCTTCACAAGCCCCTACACGCAGCAGCATATTTTCTCAATCCGGCATTCCAATTTCGCAAAGAATTCAAGGCAGATGAGGAGGTTTTGAGTGGGCTCTACACAATCATTGAGCGGATGTCTGATTCTCATGTTGGAGCCCAAATTGTTGCCGAGATAGAGATTTTCAGACTTGCACAAGGAGATCTCTTTGCAAGAGATATATGCAAAGATACTCGATCGACATTGCAGCCAGGTAAAAATTTATTAAGGGCATAATAGTAGTTTAAAAATTACCACTTTTCAATCTTTTATATTCAATGTTCATATTATAATTAAATATTCACATTTCACAATGAGATTTATTTTTTTTCTTTTTCTCATCTCAGATGCATGGTGGGAGAGATTTGGTGCTAAAGTACCAAATCTTCAGAGGATTGCGATTCGAGTGTTGAGCCAACCATGCAGTGCCTCGGGTTGTGAGCGCAATTCGAGTATGTTTGAGCACATACACTCCAAGAAGCGCAATAGGTTGTCAGTGCAGAGGTTGAATGATCTTGTTTATGTTCATTACAACCTGCGCCTTCGCCATAGACAGATATTGGGCACTGACTTGTCACCCATCACGCTGGAGGAGGTTGATCCACAGTCAGATTGGATCACTGAGGTCGAGGATCCTGTTTTTACCGATGAGGACCTTGATTGGGTCGACCAGGCAGATCGAGAGGCAGAGGCAATAGCCATGGCAGAGGAGGAGGATAGAGCACGAGGAGACACCTTGGATGCTGGTTTGGGTGCCTCTAAGTCTGACACTGAGACACAGGCAGAGATGATGGCTGCAACATCATCTAGGACCTCTCTTAGACGTCTACGCAAGAGGACTAAAGTTTAAAGCCTTAGTGATGCAGGCTCCTCTGAGCCATAGACTTATAGCTTTTGTTTTACTTTTATTATATGTTTGGAACTTTTGATGCCATGGATTTCATATTCCATGAGTATTGTATACATTTCACAACATTTATATATCTAAGTTCTAACTGTTTAAACTTTAAACTCTTACTACTGTTATTGTTATTAACTATTAAGTATTAAGTAATTACTTATTTCCTTCAGCTAAAATTTGCGTTTATACTTATGTGATCGATATATGTTTGTGTATAGGATCATAGTAGTTTCTATTTCATGATGTTATTGTGTATTTAAGGTTTATTTACTAAAGGGTGCATGAAACAAGCTTTAAATCCTTAAAAATCTTTGAATTTCTTGGGTTTTTCTATTTGCCAAGTCTTTGCCGAGTCTTTGCCGAGTCTTGGCGCCGAGTCCGAGTCCGAGTCAAAAATCAGCTTGCCGAGTCCGAGTCTTGTAACTATGATTTAAACCCCTATTCTTCAATCTTTTGATGAATTTTTTTAAGTTTCTTAGTTTTTGATAAATTTTTTCAAGTTTGTGAAGAAGTTTTTCAAATATATATATATTTTTTTCATTTTTTTTTATAGATTGCAACAATGGCCAGTAGTCAAAGTTCAGTGGGTGGGGATGGAAGCCAAAAGTTTAAAATTGATAAAGGATCTCCTTTATGGAGACATACCACATGAATTTCACAAATTCCTGGAGGTGGGGGGTTTGTTTGGAAGTGTAATTTTTGCAATGTACAATATAATAGCTCCTACTACCGAGTGAAACTTCATTTTATGGGCCCTGGTGGTAAAGGGATTAATATGTGTGTGGGCCCAGATAAGAAGGGGTTTTCTGCTGTACAAATAGCAGCATTTATAAAAGAACAAGAAGATGCTGACAATTCCATTGCAAGAGGAAAACAAACTAGTTATAGTTCCAGAAAGAAAAAAACAACATTACCCACTCATCAGATAGTTAGGCCCTCTAGACATCCCTTCTTGTCTATACCCTCTACGGAAGAAGAAGATGAAGAACCAGAAACCACCACCCGCAAGGGAGGTCCATTAGAGAAGGCATTTAAAATGGAGGCAAGAGATATTGCTGAAGAAAAAATTGCACGTTGCCTCTATGCCAATGGTCTTCCATTCAACTTGGTGAGATCACCATATTGGAAGGACATGGTGTCAGCAATAAATAGTGCACCTCCTGATTTCACAAGTCCTGGGTATGAAAAGTTGCGTACCACCTTATTGCAAAAAGAGAAGAAATATGTAGAGGCCCAACTAAAACCAATTAGAGATTCTTGGGTTGAAATAGGTGTATCTATTGTTTCCGATGGATGGAAAGATTGCAAAAACCGTCCATTGATTAATGTTATTGCAGTGTCCCCCAAGGGGGCAATGTTTTTGAGGGCGGTTGACTGTGAAGGGGAAGTGAAAGATGCAGAGTTCATTTCCAGGATTCTCATTGACTCATAGAGATGGTGGGTAGTGAAAATGTTGTCCAAATAATTACGGACAATGCAAAAGTTTGCAGGTCAAGGGTGTGCCGGTAGAGGCCAGATATGAGCACATCTTTTGGACACCGTGCACTGTACACTCCCTCAATTTGGTGATGCAAGCAATTGGCACCCAAATAGAGTGGGTGAAAGAAATATACCAGGAGTTTGAGGAGATCCAGATGTTTGTGACAAACCACCATATGTCACAAGCAATTTTTAGAACTTTTTCAACATTGGAATTGTTGAAGGTAAATTTTAAAATTTAATTTATTTAGTTTCATTTATCATTTATGTCATGTTTTACATAATTGAATAAAATAATTTTTTGCATTATTTACATATTTTAAATGTGTTATTAACTTACTATTAACATGTTCTTAGGTTGTCGAGACCCAGTTTGCATCTCACACAATTGTTCCGAGACGACTTGTGAAGGTGAAAGATGCATTGAGTCAAATGGTTATTAGCAACCAATGGGGTATATGGAAGCAATCAAATTCAGAGAGGGCCCAAAAAGTCAAGGCAATGATCTTGAATGACGATTGGTGGGATCGTGTGAATTATGTATTGGAATTCACCGAACCTATCATGTCTATGCTTCGGTTTGCTGATACAGATGAACCATGCTTGGGGATGTCTATGATAGCATGGACACAATGTTGGAAAAAATAAAAATAGAAATACAAAAAAAAGAGAATGATCCTGAAGACACCTTGTACAAAAGGGTGGAAGCAATTGTTCTTCATCGTTGGAACAAGATGACAACTCCATTGCACCTCCTTGCATATTCCCTATCTCCGAGGTACTATACCACTGAAGTACTTTCTATCCTAGGGAGAATACCGCCATATAGAGATTCTGAAGTTGCTAATGGGTATAAGACGGCATTTAGTAGAATGTTCAATGATCCAGAAGTGCATGCAAGTGTCATGAGAGAATTTGGAATGTTTGTCACAGGAAAATCAAAAAATCATAATGCTTTTGTTGCTAGAGACCAATACAAAATGGATGGTCTTACATGGTGGTACCTCCATGGTCAAGATTATATGTACCTCCAACCTCTTGCAATCAAGATCCTCTCACAAGTAAGTTTTTTTGCCAATTTTGTATTGTAAAATTCTAACACTTAACATTCTTGAATTTATCTTGCAATTTTTTAATTTTATTTTTAATTTTTGTTGGTTTTCTCCGTGTTGCAAGCCTTCTCACAATAACGTAATTGGAGTACATACTCCTTTATCCACTGCTGGAGCGAACTGGGTTGGCTGCAAAAAGAGCTGAAGACTTGAAGTATATTCATTCCAATTTGCGTCTTCTGTCACGTAAGGATCCTCAATACAGGCAGGGGGCAGCGAGGCTTTGGGATGTAGCACTCGAGTCTACTGACTTGGATGCAACCATTCAGGATCTTGCTAGAGCCACTATGGATGATGTGGGTGATATTGATGACATCACATGGTGTTGGATCCGCTTTGGGTTCAAATGATGATGATTTTGAAGTTGAAACCACTCAAAATCCAAGTCATGATGATTCTGACAATCCTTTTGATGATTGATGAGCACATGAACAATGAACATTGAATCATGTTTCAATGTTTCATGAACTACATTTTGTAATTCAATAATTTTATTTGAATATTTTTCAACTATCAATTGGCATTTAATATTTATCTTGGCATTTGGCATTGGATCAATGATCAAGTATCATACTATGAAATGATTTAGTTTTACAATTCCCTATATTTTTCTTTTTGTATTTTTGTATATATAATACATATATATAGATTTATAATATATTAAATTATTAATATATATATATATATATACACAATGCACTCCATACGCACTCAAACCCCTAAAAATTTTGCCTCGCATTCACGCGACTGGCCTCGCATCTCAACCTCGGCCCTCAACCCAACCTCAACCAACCCAACCGGCACCTAAAGAGAAGATTGGATGCTTGATGGACTTCTTTTTATATGGTGTTTTTGGCTTGTGGATTGCCCCAAGCATATCCATGCATAGCCTAGGTTTGTTTAGGGCATGGCATAGCCTTACTGCTTGAGTACCTTATGGGTACATCTAAGATGTAGCACAAGGTACCCAAGGCAGCATGGCCACACCCTATTCATCCCACCTATAGACTAGTGCCCACTTCAAACCCAAAACCAGTTTGGTCCAACAATGGTAGGGAAACGGGAGGAACTTAGCTACTTAGCTTTTAAGAAAACATAACAAATCATGTAGTTTATACTTAGGTTCATATGAAATTTTTGTTTAAGCTTGAAGCAATAAATTATAAAAGTCAAAAATTGAAATTGATTAAGGTTAGCGAGTGGTTTGGCATTGTTCCACTCCCTAAATAGGGTGAGGTTTGTTCATATAGCTGAAAAGAAGTAAAACAGAAAACGTGCTTTTTTCAATATATGAAATTTTTCACTACTTTGTTCAACATTGACAACTGAATTTGCTTAGCAAGAGCTGTCCATAATTTCATACACATTAAAGAGAGTGACAAGATTCATCTCCCACCATTTCATGCTTGGAACTTTTAGATGAGATTTAATTAGACATCCCACTTTTAGATTCAGTCATGTGGACTCTAGTTTTAGCTCTTTTGACCTAAACTCTCAAGACCTCACAATCCTTCTAGGTTTGGTTCTATTAATATTTCTGTCACATTTTTATTAGTTTCTATAATTTAAGCCAAGATTTGTCCCCAATCACTCTGAAATTTGACAGATGGCTAGAAAGAAGCCTCACACCATACCATCTAGTCACATTAGCACACAAATAGGGAACAAGATTCCAACTATTCCATCTCATATTTGGAAACCATGTATCTTAAATTACAATAACCAAAATAAAATAGTTATATTAAAGTGACATATTTAACAGCCCCTCTCCTCACAAAGGTGAAGAATAATACCACCGCCACTTTTTAGAAACAACGCGCAAAGAGTCAACATCCTTCCTAAAAGCCTCAAATGTAGACATCGTATGATAGCTAAAATGAACATCTTTCTTCTTACTTTTACTCTATAAGAAGATGTTGTCTAGAATTGAAGACACAACATTACAACAAATTTACTGATATAACATTTATCAAAAATTGTTTCATCGTGAACAGAGAGTGATTTTTGTAAGATGAAAGCGTATAATGAAGAACTACAAATGTTGTTGACTAATAGTGAAGATAGTTATTGAGACATCTTGCTCAACATTTCTACCTTATGTTGTCACTTCCCACATCATTCAAAGCTATTTTTCCTTTTTAAGTTATCACCTCCACTATTGTAAAGAATGATCACTACCAAAGACTAATATAGTTAACATTATGATTTATGACTCATGTTGTCCTTCTCTTTCAATCTCTAAAAGGTTTATTTAACAAAGCTTACACAGTTGAATTCAAAAGCACTCATACTTAGGTTTATAGAGAGTTGACGCATCATGACGCTACTACTCTTGCGAGCTTCACCATAGTGTGATTAACCTTAATAAAACTAAGGTCATGGTCTTCAATACATCTAGGGATCTTCTTTTCAAGTTTTAACTCTCATCCCAAGGTACTCTTGTGGAGATCATAATAGTTACATACATCAGGATTCACTTTACTAGCTTATCTATGTTCAGAAAGTGAACTGGTAAAATGTGATGTTTATTACTCAAGAAAAGAGTACATTAAATAGCAAGAGTAAATTACTCTAGACATTAAATGTTTATCTACCAACTACTGTTGACCATTAAACAATATAAGAATATAATATTCTAACACCCTCCCTTAATGGTCAATTCTCTAACTAGCCTACAGAAAATATTTTGCAGGTCTTTTGGTCACAAATTCTTCAGAACACTCTGTTGTTGCTGAGACCCTCCCTGGATCTGCATAATGTTAATGACCAAGATAACCAAAAACTGTTCAGAAAAAAACAAAGAAGGCTGCCCTCTTCTTTAGAATGCTCTGCCACAAAAGACAAGAGCCTACCACTAACTCTGCCACTAAGATGAGTCTACCACTAACCCTCCCAGAATTTGTAGAATTATTGACCAGAAGTCATCACAAAATGTCCAACCTGACATTGGGTAACAAAGTTGTCCCTCCCTGAACTCAAAGACACACACACAGATCAATTACCACAATTTTGAAGATTAATCGGCAAACTGTCGAAACTTTTGCAGATGAGCATGACGCCCGAGAACAGACTGCAAGAAGCCAATTGTGCAGATGTTCGCCCCAGCAACTCCAAGTGCAACCAAAACAGAGTGTTCGGAATTTCGGCGGAAAAAATTATGAAAACTCCATACAGATTTTTAAGGAAAAAATATTAAAACCCATAGATTTTTTAAGGGAAAAAATATTTAAAACCCATACTGCATTGTTGGGTGGAAGAACGAGAGTTTGGAACCCCAGTCACAAAACAAATTTGTACAAAACCAAGGCACGTAAAATGAAGCACCTAGAAAAATCCTCAAAGACCAACCTGGAGCTCTCGAAAAACCCACAAGGAATCTACAGTCGAAAAAAAATTCGCCTTGAAACAAAGGGTCAAAACCCTAGACGAACTGGAAAAAACCCTAGGCCACCATTAAAGCTTCAAAAAATGCAAAAAAATATCTGCAAAATGCAGCCACCAGATCGCGGATTTTTCAGTAGCAGATCACGTCAAAACGCGGGCAGAAATTGTTTCTCAAACTAGATTCAAAACCGACGCAAGAAAAAACACGGCTAAGAACACGTTCAAAAAAAACGTGCTCAAATGAGAGCACGAAATCGTGCCAGGGACTAAAAGAAATGCGTATCAGAGATTGTTTCATGAGCAAAACACGAAGACAGAGCAAAAAACGCGAAACCAAAGAAAAAGTCGCTCCTCCCGACCTGAAGACAAAGCAGAAAACATGAAACCCTTGATGGACCAAAGTACGCAGCTAGAACAAAAACGTGAATCAGAGAATGCATCCTGAAGAAAAAAAACATCCTAAAATAAAACACACGATCAGGTGCAAACTTTTGTGAAAATAAATCCGCCCAAGGGTTTGTAAAACATGTGCCCAGAAGAAGAAAAAATGCCCACAAAAAATTCCTTATTCAGACCACGAAAAGTCGCGCCTAGAGAGCTCCAAAAATTGCATCCATTGTGTGCCTTAGGCACACGAAAAACCAAAAACGCCCAGACAGACAAAGAAATCGTGTCTATAAAAGAGGTCGCGATTTTAACCAGAGGATTGTGTTTTTTTCAGTGAAAAAAAATTTCACGAAAAAAAACAAAGCAGAAAAACCCTCAATCTGGACTCAAATACACCCAGCAAAGTCTCAAAAGATCACACTCATAATCCTAGACCCTCCCGTGAAGAAGTTAGGCCCAGACTAGCTCTGATACCATGTTCAAAAAGTGACAGATAAAATGTGATGTTTATTACTCAAGAAAAGAGTACATTAAATAGCAAGAGTAAATTACTATAGACATTAAATGTCTACCTACCAACTATTGTTGACCATTAAACAATATAAGAATATAATATTCTAACAATCTATTATTTTTAAGCTTGTGGAGATCACAGTAGTGCTTTCAAAATACATTTGCAAGATCTCTTTAAAGATGCGTCCCTTCTATACAATCATTAATTTCACAATTATTTATGGATCATGGTATGGATCCCTAATTTAGTATCTATTGATTAAGCTCATGCTAAGAGGGTTCATATTGTCATGCACCACTTATGATCTTGTTACAAAAGTTCTCATTGGCATCAATGTTCATTGTGTTTTTAGACCAATATGCTACAATCCTTAAGGAGTCTAAATATGAGGGACTCAATTCATTATCTACTAAGTGAGCTCATATTGAGGGAGTTAATATTATCATGTTCTATGTATGATCTTGTTACAAAATACTTCCTTGGTGCATCCTCCAAGCTATGTTTGTTTCCTAATGATGAAAAACACACTTATACTGAGAGAGGGGTGAATCAGTATAACAACAATCTTCTACTTTTCACAACTTAATCAATCACAATAGTAATGATTTAATACTTAATCATCCACATCAATAACATGCATGCAATATCTAGATGCATGAAAGATCTAGCAATTCAAAACATAGGAAGAACACACGATTTACGTGGAAACCCTTGCGAGAGAAAACCACGAAAAAATATTGCTTATATATATATCTTCTTCATAGGTTCCAACCTACTCTTACTAACTTCTTTTGTGGGCACCAACCCACTGGAGACACCAATCCCCACAACTGAGCACCAACCCAGCAAGAGACACCAATCTCTTCAATATGAGGCACCAACCTCAATCACAACAAAGACTTTGTCTTCCTCAAAAAGCGCTCTAACAAAACTGCTCAAATCTTCGTTGAAATCTGATATAAATCACCTTGAAGAGTCTTCTATAAATCTTCCTTAAAATCACTTTTAGGATCTGCTATAAATCTGCCTTAAATCACTTGAAAGATCTGCTATAAATCAGCATTAAATCACCTTCAGGATCTGCTATAAATCTTCTAAAATCACATTCATGATCTACTATAAATCTCCCATAAAGGTCTGCTCCAAATCAGGCACAATGTCTGCTATAAATCTGCTCTTAGGTCTGCTCCAATTCTGCTGTAAATCGCCTCCAAAAGTCTGCTATAAATCTCCTTAAAAGTCTGCCATAAACCTCCTCGAAATTCTGCTATAAATCTGCAAAAAATCTCCTTGAAGGTCTGCTATAAATCTACCATAAATCTCCTTGAAAGTCTACTACTCTTCTTCTTAATCCTGCTCTTCTTCTCCTAAATCTGCTCTTAAAAGGAATGATTTTGCATTAAAGACCTTACTTTCTAACCTCCAAAATAACTTGTATTTATATCCAAATAATGCACTTTACCAAAAGTAGGTCGGCCAAGATTTGACATAAAATTATTTTAAATATTTAATTTCACCTTTCAAAGTAAGTCGGCCATCTTTGATAAATATTAATTTAAAGTGACATCGGCCATCCATGGGAGATAACACCTCCTTAAGGGGTCGGCCCCTTTAATTAATATTCTACTTTAATTTCTTCCTTCTAAATTTATTCCTTTTAAATCTAGCACTACCATAATTAGATGGAGGTCAGCCATAATTAAATTAAATCAAACTCTTATTATTCCTTGTCTTCAATCAAGAGACTTTTCATCACGGAAGTCTTCCTTTGACATCAATGATAATAATTCTACAATTTTGTCCATACAGCTTTGACATCAATGACAATATTTCCAACACCTAACCCCTTCACCTCAAGGATATTTTTAAACATACTTTATATTCATAGACACAAGCCCCTAGATGCAACTCTAGATTATGAAAACTACCTACATTTGGCACATTTCTCTTTAGAGGGTTTCATCTTTGGGGTCTCATTGGGCATCGATGTTGATCTAACCTTTAAACTTGTAATGCCCAAAATTAAAATTTTTGCTTCATCAAGGCATTTTGGTAAAAATGGTCAAAGTCTTGTAAAAATTGTCGTCAAAAGCCAAAATTTTTTAAAAGAGAAAATTTTCTATTATTAGAAATTTCTAAAAATAGACATGACTTAGGGTTTTCTGGGTTTGTTGTCAAACGGATGCTAGAAAAATTTTCTAAACTAGAAAATTCTATTTATTAAAAAAAAGTCTAAAAATAGAATCTTTGTTTCCAAGACTCAAACTGATTTTGATTAGTTGAAAATACGTCCCGACCAAGTTGGTCCAGTCCAAATTGTCAAAAGGTCAATATTTCTTTGGTAGGTCTATTTCCTTTTTCAGAAGATAAATCAAGACCTCCAAGGTCATCAATAGAGGAGGGTCAACTACTAGGTGTCAGTTACAAGGTCTCAAATGCTACACAGATCGATCAACGGCGAAAGATGCACGAGAAACGGTGAACGAAGGAGGGAAATTTAAAAATAGTGAAATTTGCAAAAAATATTTGAACACTAGAAAAGAAAGGCGCCTTTTTTCAAGGGAGATGCTTGGAAGTCAATGCATTAGTCATTTTTCAGCTTCCATAGATCAAGGACACACAATAGTGAATGTGACTCGCAGTCAGTAAAGGTGGTGAATGGAAAATGAGAACTTGAAAATCACGAAAATAAAACTTAGTCTGGAAAAGAAAGGCACCTTTTTTCAAGGGAGGCGCCTAACATTTCATGCCTTAGAAATTTTTCGCAGTTTTTCAAAAAACGTGCAATCTCCTCCGTCGGCCCATTTTCAGTTATGCAGAAAACAATCAAAAGCAATTTTTAGGGTTTGAAAAGATGGAGGTCATCTCAGATATGTTCAGGCTCTTCAACGAATCCATCATCCAATTCAGAAGACCTATCAGACACCAGGAACTGCAGATCAAATGGAGACATTGCACACAAAACGGAAAGAGTCAAAGGAAAAATTGAAAATCCTCAAAATAAAACTAACTCTAGAGATGTTGGGCACCTTTTTTCAAGGAGGGGGCCCAAGTCTTCAACACTTAAATTTTTTTTGCGTTTTTCGGAAAATGTTAAAACTTTTTTGTCAGCGTGGTTTCGACTTTCGGAAAATCAATCAACAGTTAGTTATTTGTTTAGTTTTAGAAATAAAAGCTTGCATGTTGGCAAGACTAGTTGTAAAAAACAAGGAGGTTTTAGGGTTCCCTACTCCTTGTTTGTATATAAATAAGGGCAGCCTTGCCCATTTATTATTAACCGTTGTTGTGATAACAAATTGCTGAGCCTACTTTTGCCTGCAACTTTGTTATTCAATGTCTGTTCACTTTTGTTTCAAGTGTAATCTGGTTTGATCGCATATTGTAAGCCTACTTTGCTATAATCTGCTGTCCCAAAAGTGTATTTGCTGTTATAAAATTGAGGAAGGAAATCTCATGCCTATCTTGCTCTGATCTACTTTCTCAATCTATTTCAGTACTTTGTCTTATGTTTTGATTTCGTAATCTTTATTTCAGCTTACATCTAATAAGTACAATGAGTCTTTGGGTGTGTTCTGGAAGCAAGTTTATTTAAGCTTTTGTGTCAAATCAATCATTCCTTGTTTACTTCTAATTCTCAAACTCTGAATTTACTTGATTTATTAGAAGCGTTATAAGAATAGGCTTAGTTGTAGTTTGAAGTTACGAAACTAGAGAAAACCTCAGCTGCAATGCAAAGTGTTTTATAACCTTGTGCTCTCAACTAAGAAATAAAAAGATTGGCAGTAGTTTAGTATTTCTTTTTAAGCATAATCAGCGAAGAGGGAGCTTCCCCTCCTAATTTGAGGAGCAGTCTAACTGTGCATAGTTGTTTGTTCCTAATCCGCATTCCAAAGGTGCGAATTGAAGCGCCAACAAAACTATGATGGAGATTCTATATTATAGTTTGCCAATTACATATTCAAAAGGAGGAATTGAATTGTAATGTTCTACTAATCAATTGACAAAGAACAAGAACCAACAACAAGAATGGAAGACACAAGGACTTACCCTAGGGAACCCAAATTGGCCTCCTCATCAACTATTTCCAATCTCGTTACAATCTTAGGCCTCTTGGGCAAACAAGAAAGAACAAACAATGTTAACCCCCTAAGATCAATCAAAAATCTCACTTCCCTCTCTATTCTATTACAATCTACGTATAGGGATTGGTCAAAAAATCTCACTTCCCTCTGTATTCAAGCTATATGAGCGAGAAATGCTACTCAAAAAAAAAACCATCAAAGAGGTTGGTCAATGCATCTTCAAACTTCCAAAAGTTTTGAAAGCTTTTGCTCAACGTCATTTTAAGGTTTTCAAAGCTCAAAGATGTTCAACAAAATAGGAAAAAGCACTTAAGGGTTGCTTTGATGTCGTCCCTTGCCATCTCTCCACAACCCAAGTAGTGGCGTATGACAAACTCTTTTCTAGCAACTTTCAACATGGTCAACAATTAAGCTCCTAGGTATGATGGCTTTCCAAGTTCTACAAAATCCATTGGGGTAATGTCAAACAAAATTTACATAAAGTTTATCTTAAAGCCTTTCATACACATCATTTATGTTCTAGAATTAACAAAGAAAATAACAAATTCATCCTAAAGGTAGTCATCCTAAATTAATGTATAATTAGAGACCTATCACCTTGTTTAATGTCTCCTACAAGATCATTGCCAAGTCTTTTCTCTACAATCCTCCTGCTTGTTGCTTAGCATGTGCAAACTAGTTTTATTCAACAAAAATATATCCTTGACAATGTCATTGTTGTCTGGGAAGGTATGGAATGGGCTAGAAAAACTAACTAGAATGCATTCTTAATCAAAATTGACTTTGAGAAAGCCTATGATAGAATTGAGTAGCCTTTCATCCTAGTCATGCTTAGAGCTTTTTCCTTTGGTTTCAATTTCCTTCAATCAATTCAAATGCTTTATGTAGATGCTTCTACCTACGTTACAATCAATTGCATCTAGTCTAAACAATTTATCCTCTTTAGGTCAATTAGGGAGGGTTGTCCTGTTGTGCCTTCTAATCGTTGACGGATTTGGCTATCTTCTCGTGAATGCCATCTCACACCATAGAGTCAAAGGGATGTCCCTTCCTAGTAGCAATCACCAACAATTGGCCAATGATCAATTTAATAATTAACAACTCCCAATAAAGTTCAATATATTGGAAATCAATAAAGTTCAAGCCAATAAAGTGGCCCTTGATGTTTAGCATCTTCAAAGCCTATTAGATCATTGGGAGAAGCTCCCTCCAGATTGCCAACGCCCCTCCCTCTTTGCCTACTCATTCCAAATCCCCCCACTTGGATCAATAAATAGCAACTCAAAATATTCATAGCATCGCTCTCGCAAATGGCAGATATGTTTTACTCCGCCTCCAATGAGGCAACCTTCTAGTTGGACTCCTCAAGACAACCACCTAGGCAAATGGTCACCCCCTACTTACCACTCCATGTTAGCCAAGGTTCCTCAATTAGCACTTGGCATCTCCCCACAATGGAATGCTTAGTTTATGTCATTCCTAAGAGCAAACATTTTAGCGACAAGGGAACAAGGTAAAAATGCCCCCACCCCATCCCCTTTTTTTTGAAAATTTGGAGACATCCCAAGGACACCCCTCACTATGGGGGATATCTCTAGGGAACATCCCCTAAAGAGGGACCCCAAGGGGCTGCCAAGACATCACAAGAATGTCCTAATGTCCCTTGTAGATTGGCACTTTTTGAACATGAAAAAAATACTTCCTCTTTTTAATTTAAAAACCTAAAATCACCATAATAACGATATTGCATGGTGATTCAGCTCATAAAATGAGTGATGATTTTCTTGATGATCCTAGTCCTTCACATGCTTCCTACAACAACAATTACCCTTCTTTTTGGGCAAGTAGTTGTGGATTACTACACCCACACCACCATTATGATATTATGCTTTGCCTTTTATAAAATGACTACCATAATAATTCACCTACTGCTATTGTTGGACCTTGGGATGCTGCAAAATACAACAAAAATCACCCTTCTATTTGGCCCAATGGATTTCTGCAACAACAGTCTAATATGATGCTTCCTTTATGCTCATACAATGGGTATAAGCATTCCTCCGTGTGCTATAATATAGCCCAGGATTCCAAAAAAGCTATATCAGCACTGCAATGTCATGCTATTTGAGATTTAATTTTTTAAATAGTTTTACATTTTTTCCTATAACGTGTTAACATACTACAACACAAGTTTATAAAGAGTTTGGTAAGGATTTACCATCAACAGCCCATTAGTTGGTAACCTATAGATAAAGGCGAAGACCTGACTAGTCAGGAGTGGGAAAACCTTAACAATCAAGAGCCACCTCCCACTGCTGATTTTATTGCACTTGTTGCTTAATTTGTTCTTTGTTTTTGTTATTTTATTAACTTGTGACTTAGATGGTTGTTTCCTTTTTGGGGATTGTGATTTTTGTGGCTATTTCCTCTTTGGGGCCACTTGATAATTGATACTTCATCTCCCAATTTAGCCAGTTTGATTTTGGGACATGATCCCATGTCAACCACTATTTTTTGAGGATTAACTTTATTGTTCTAACCTTAGTTTTAATATATGGCCTAATTCATCCCAAAAAATGTCCAAGATTTCCATAATGATACAAGAGTTAGACAGGGAATCTTCAGTTAATTGGCATGCTCTTCCTAATCCTCTAAAAGCCAAGTTCTTTCTGATTGTTATACAAATCTACAATGATAAGTTATGTTCACATCTATTCAAAGATAGCCATTTAGAATACCACCCTACAAAGATCCAATATGAATATAGAGGGAAGATGCACTTTTACCAACATGTTGAAGAATTCAAAATGAAGAGATCTAGAGATCTCCTTTCAAGAAATTTGCAAACATTTGGAACAAAGGTAACAAAGGCTTGCAAAAAGAATACTTGGAAAATGATGAGTGGAAGTGTATCCTAGGCCTCATTCAAAGTAGAATAATGGGATCAAAATGGGCATCAGACTTGCAATTTGGATGATCAAGTATATAGTTGGACTCAACAAAGGAGTGATTTTTAATTGGGCTGACATTTTGTCAACACACATTCAAGAATTTTTGTCTTTGAAACACAAAACCTTTTATATGACACAAAAGGCAATCGCCTTATTCTTGGATGCAATTTTCGCACAAGTACCCACACTTGTAGCAGGAATGTTCAAACCAGACCCAGAGTATGGTCCCTCTTGGCCATCTATTTTAGATGAAAGAACTCGGATTCATTCTACTAGCATAACATTATCATTCACAAGTCTCACCATAATATGAGCTCTTACCCTCTTTTTATAACTTTCATAGAGGGAATTATACAATTTAAAATTATAATAATTCATTTTCCACTCAAGAGACCCTTTTTTTTAAATGATAATAATATTTCATGTGCAAAAACCCCTATATCTCTCCTAGGTGTCCACTTTTGAGCTCACTTTATATTTTTAAAAAAGCTATTACACTTAAGTTGTCACTTTAATAATATAACATTAGAAACTTAAGTGAATATTTATATTATTTTACCCAAATTGTGTAAAGGACTGAAATGGCATCAAAATCAAACTTTGATCACACCAACATGGTACTTAAGGTTTGGAATGATGATCAGAGCCAACTAGGTGACTTACTAAAAATAGACTTCTCCAAAAAGTTTGGAGAACACACCAAAGGTTAGAAATCACTTTTGAAAGTGTTATGAAGATCCATACTACCAACCGAGCTTAGTGCCAAAAATAGGAACCCTGAAATATTGAACCCGTGCTCTCCAAGAACTTTGGAGTCCCCTTTTTCTTACCAATTAGCCTATAGGAACTCGAAAAATAGGTTGATTGTCTACCAACTAATTAAGCTTGAGAAGGGGACATTATAGTCATCCCTCCCCAGAATTGCTTATCCCCAAGCAATTGCAAATTTGAATGTTGCAATATTTGCTTACTCTCCTAAGAGGCATCATCCACAAGTAAATTCTTCCACTTAACCAAACACTCTATGATGGCCCTCTCTTCAAGGTTCATTTCTAATATTCAATCATTACTACAGGAACTAGAATAAGCTTCTCTTCTTCATCCAAAGGGGGCAACTCTGAAGAGGCAATTACATTATGTCCAAGTGCCTTCTTGAGGCGTGATACATGGAAGATATTGTGAACCTTGCGACTCTCGGGTAGCTTTAACTCATAAGCCACATCTCTAATCCTCTTGGAGATTTTGAATGGGTCATAGAAATGTGGCTTCAGCTTCTTTGATCAACCTTTCTTGAGAGTAGATTGTTTGTAGGTTTGCAACCTCGAATATTTCAAATGCACACTCGATATGGTGTCGATCTGCATATAAATTTTGTTGATTTTGAACATATTGGAGGTTATCTTTTAAGGATTTCATGATGTCTTGACTCTGGTGCAACAAATCCTTAGTTTGTGGAACTCTACTATCACCAAACAAGAGATCAACGAAGGTAGGAGATTCATATCCATACAATGCCATAAATGGAGACATCTTAATAGACATGTGATAAGTAGAATTATAATAGTACTCACTCAAATGAAACCATCTTATCCAAGTTTTTCTCTACCTTGAAACATAATTTCTAGGATAACCTTCCACCCACTTATTAACAATCTATGTTTATCCATCAGTGTGAAAGTGATAACCGGTGTTAGGAGTGAGTTTAGTCCCACTCAATCTAAATAATTCTTGCCAAAACAGAATTTAGAACTTGTTGTCCCTACCACTCACAATGTTTTTTAGCATACCATGCACCTTAAACACTTCCCTGAAGAACAAATTTGCATTCAACTTTTGCTGATTTTGAGCATGTTTGAAGTTGTTTTTTAACGATTTCATGATGTCTTGACTTTGCTGCAACAAATCCTTACCTTGGGGAACTCTACTATCACCAAACAAGAGATCAACGAAGCTAGGAGCTTCATATCCATACAATACCATAAATAGGGATCTTAATAGACATGTGATACATAGAATTATAGCAGTACTCACCCAAATGAAGCCATCTTACCCAGGTTTTTTGTTGCCTTAAAACATAATTTTTGAGATAATCTTCTACCCACTTATTATCTTTGTTTTCCTATCAATTTGTGGGTGATAACTAGTGCTAGGAGTGAGTTCAGTCCAGGCTTAGTAACTTCTTGTACCTATCACTCACAATGTTCTTTGGCATACCATGCAACTTGAACACTTCTTTGAAGAACAAATCAGCCACCTGGGCTGCTGTAAACATTGTAGAAATAGTAAATAAGTGTGCAAATTTGGTCAATCTGTCAACAATAACATAAATACAATCCTTCTCTTGCACTTTCATAAACCAATGATGAAATCCATTGAAATACTTTCCCATTTTTTATCGGGAATGGACAAGGGCTGCAACAAACCAACAAAAAAAGTGTTCTCATTATTGTTTTGTTGACACACTTAGCGTTCTTTAACATCCTTAAGCCCTTTCCATGAAAATCTTTCTCAGATTTGCCTGTAAGTTTTGAAAAATCCTTGGTGGCCAGCCAAGGGAACATCATAGAAAGTCCTCAAAATCTTCACTTTGAGCTCCAATTTAGGTACTAGGAAGATTCTTTCCTTGTTGCCAATCAATTCATTCACCACATTGTACCTTTCATCTTGCAAGGTACCCTCCAAAAGATTAGTGGCAAAAGGGTTTGTGCCATATTCTACAAGAATTTGCTCCTTCCAATCAATTGTAATCTCCATCACAGAACTCAAATGTGGCTTTCTTGATAATGCATCAGCCACAATGTTCTTCCCTTTGACATATTCAATGTCAAAATCGTAAACGTGTAGCTTCCTAACCCATTTTTGTTGCCTATCATTAAGATCTTTCTGATTAAGGAAGTACTTGAGGCTATTATGATCAATTTTAACAATGAACTCACCATCAACCAAATATTGCCTAAACTTTGCAGAGGCATGTATTATGGCAAGCATCTCTTTATCATAAATTGAGTAACTCCTTTCTCCTCCTCTCAACTTTCTACTTTCAAAAGAATTAGGGTGCTTACTTTGGCATTAGGACAACACCTATTTCTTCACCAAATGCATCACACCCAAGCTCAAAGGGCTTGGAAAAATTGTGTATGGCCAAAACAAGACATGTGCTCATGATTTGCTTGAACTGATCAAAATATTTTTGTGTTGCATTAGACCATACAATGCCCCCTTTTTGGTCAAATTAGTAAGCGGGGCAGCCAACTATGAAAATCCTTTCACAAATCTTCTATAGAAGCCACAAAGGCCAAAGAAACCCTTCAACTAAGAGAGATTTGTTGGTGAAGACCAACCTAAAATTGCCTTGTTCTTCTTGTGGTCAACACTTACCTCTTTTGAGTTGATCACATGACCAAGGTATAAGAGTTTTGTCATTACAAACTCGCACTTGGATTCCTTAGCAAATAAAGATTCAACCTTAAGGATACCCAAAACTTCATCCAAATGCTTGATGTGCTCGTCCCAAGTTCTACTGAAAATCAAGATATCATCAAAAAATATTAAGACAAACTTTTTGAGCTACTTATTGAATACTTGATTCATACAAGACTGAAAAGTTGCAAGAGCATTTGTTTAGCCAAAAGGCATAACCAGAAACTCATAATGCCCAAAATGGCATCTAAAAAAATTTCTCAATAACCTCCTCACAAACTCTTAACTAAAGGTAACCCTATCTCCAATCTCTTTTTGAGAAGTAGACAACTCCATGTACCTCATCAATGAGCTCATCAATTCTCAAAATGGGATACCGATTTTTAATGGTCTTCTTATAAAGATCTTTATAATCTATGCACATATGCATAGTCCCATCCTTCTTTACTAACACAACTAAAGATGCAAAAGGGCTCTTGCTTGGACGGATGTGTCACATCTCCAAAAGCTCCTTGATAGTTTTCTCAATCTCATCCTTGTGTCTCTTGGGATGTCGATAGGGTGTCGTGATGACAAGTTTGACTCCCTCCCCTAACTCTATGACATGCTCAATGCCTCTTTCAGGAGGCCTTCCAAGTAGTATGCCATTGAACACCTTGCTTCACTTAGCAAAGCTCGCACACTAGATGATAATTTATCTTTTCTTCTTAGGGAATGGTAAGCATGATAACACACTTTGCTGTCCACTCAACTTGATCATGGCGAATCAACTTCTCCATCCTCTTGTAGTTGGCAGCACGTGGACCTCCATTGGACATCCATCTCAAAACCACTTTCTTTCCATCTAATTGGAACTTCAACTCCATAGTTTGCAAGCTCAAGGTGATCTCTCCCAAAGATCACAGCCACTGGATATCAAGGACTTCATCCCTATCACCAATGCTTACCACAAAGAAATCATCTTTGACTTCATAATTACCCAACTGAAGACTCACTTGAAGTATTCTCCTAGTGCATATGAGAGTAAAACCATCAGCTACCATGACTTTGAAACTGAATTAGAGATGCAAATCAACTTCCCTTCCACTTTCTAATCACCCAGATCCCATAGTGGGCAAGGTGAAAGCATTTGATGTTCAGGATTATAGTTAAATTGAAAGCAGCAACTGAAAGGAAAGCATCAAGCAGCAAGCCAGCCAATACCACTTATTCAGTGGGAACTATGATGGCACTTCCCCCTTTCAATGGAAAAGCTTATACAATACTGAAAATGAAACTCAAGCTTCTTCCATTTATCCAATGGTGAGCAAGTACAAAAATGAATAACAACTCTTTCACTTTCCAGTGATGAGTGACTACAATAAACCACTTGTTCAGTGGGGTAAGCACATCAACAATAACCAAAACACGCTGGCAAGATAAAAATGTCCCCTTCTCGAGCATGACTTTTTCTATTGACCATTTGGCCTATTCTGGAGACCCGTAGGCTTCTCGGTGGTGAAAGTAGGGTTTCATGGTTGGAGGTTTCTATTGCTCACAGATTGGTGATTGAACTGTGGATTCCTTCTGTGTTCTCAGCTGGTGCACTTGCTTTATGCCTCGAAAGACTTCTGAACTTTACTATTTTAAATTCTATTTTGGCAGAGATGTGCTTGTTCCAGCTCTCAGTTTACTCTCACCGTTAGTTCAGCCTATTCTCAAAATTGGCCGGCCTTTGATTGTTCATTTTTGGCCTTGGGATGCATTTGGAGAGATAAGTTCAATTAATTTAAATAATGTTATATTACCCCCTTGGCCTAGTCTTATAACTTAATGTTGTTTTAAAAAGTGGTCTTCAAGGGTGGGTGCCTCATGGAGGTAATTTTATATTTTATTAAAGTCAGAATTGAAGCTTGAGTTGGACGCCTATTTCTTGAAAGGGTGATTTAAAAATAAAAGTCAAAAGTGAAGCTTTGAAAAGTAGATGCCATCTCTTGGAGGGAAAAGGTTTATTTCAAATTTGAATTTATGGCTTCTCTTCTAGAAGCTTCTAGAGATTCTTTGTTGTGCCTTTATAAGGAGGCCTCTTCTCTTCATTTGATTATCTTATGTCTGAAGTATTGTTATGCTGCCGAAATGGTGTTGGGATTGCTTCGAGGAATGAATGCCTCCTAGCCTTGGCTCGACTTTATGCTTGAGAGATAGCATCTAGTGGAGAATTTAGTTTGCTTGTGAGAGAATTTGTAGTGAGGTTTGCATTGTTGCTTGAGTTAATGCTTTGTAGTTTAGTTTATTGCATTTCATATCATTTTTCTGGAGTTGCTGATTTCATGGCTGATCTGTAGTTTCAATCATATATTTGAAAATAAAATTATTCTCGTTCTGGGTATTAATCCTTTGTGTTTCTCTGCCTTGGGCGACCAACCTTGACAAGTACCAGATTTTATCATCAAGAATTGAATTTTCTAGAAGAAATCGCCCTTCCTTGAGGGTCGTACCATTCTGCCTTGCTTGGAAATTCGTGCCAAAAAAATATGCAAGGGTTAAGGTCAGTTTCATGATTGTTACTTGGGCGCCATCATCTTAGGAAGCTATTGCATTTTGTTTGGGGTCTTTTGCTTGAGAACTGAGTGAGTTGTGAGCATTTCAATAGGGTTTTGTATTGTTGATGAAGTAATTTCAGTCCATGTTCAGTTATATCAGTTTGCATAATATCAGTCATTTGAGTTGGGTTTGGGTGAGAAGTCATTGTGAGCATCAAGGAGACATTATACTACATTGCAGCAGTGATAGACTTCTTATTCTAAGTTATTGATAGGCACTCTCTAATTATTGTAAGCTGAACAGTAGTACTATCAGCAATCTTGCTTCTTCATCTTATACTTCATTGTAATACCCGTTGAATAAGTGGAAGAGGCTGGCTTGCCGCCTATTTACGTTTGAAATTGCATTGTAGTTCTTAGCATCTCCGCCATATGGTAGCTCCATTCCCATTCTGGGTTGGAAAGCACATGCTTGGCATCGAGTTTTACTTTCAGCAATATTAGTGGTAGGGATCCTCTGACCATATGATCGTCCAGCCTAGACACATTCTTGGTTAGAGTTGCTTTGTTCAACAATGCATAAGATCCTCTGACCATATGTTCACACCTTGCCCAACTCGGGATCTTGGTGTACATTCTTGGTTAGAGTTCATTCTGCATCGTTTAGGTTTTCATCTAACCTTAACGGGTGCATGTTGTTTGTAATTGCATTCAAAATTAAAAAAAAAATTGGCTCGAATATTTCACGCCATCACCATCCACTGTTACAATCTTAGCTCACATATAACCATGCCAAAATGGAAGTATATCTGCTGTTTCAAAATACTGATAAAGGGAAAGTACTGCTCCTATTAGTGCTGATGTAAAAAGGAACTACTAAAACACCTCATAATGAACCCAAAATCATGAAAAACCCCACCCAGCTTGTAACATCAAACAATATACCTTCATGATGAATGAATATTGTGCTGGTACAGGTCTGATACTGCACTGGAAATATGCTGCAATAGGTCTGAACAACAAACAAACACTCAGAAATCTTTGCCAACTATCAACCAGCACACCCAACATGAACAAGGACTGAAACACTACTTCAAATCATGCCCGAACTTCACCCAATCTCGCTGGAAAGAGGATATAACAGACTGGTAATTGAGTTTTCAGACCTGTATACGTTTGTCATAACACTGAAAGTGCAAAACAGCAAGGCGATGAAACAGTGTGGCCTACTTTTGAGCAAGCTAATATCAAAGGTGCAACCCCAAACTAGTGCAAACCACCTCCAAGATCAAGGAGCCACCTTTAACGATGAAAAAGGTCTCAAAACTCAAGCATCTCACTATATGAGTTCAAACTTCAAACACCCCCTTACAAGCAAGGCCAATATGTGGTACGGCCTCAAAGACTGCACTCTACCTCCTGTACGATGTACGGCCTGCATATGAGGAATAATGGTGACCAAACAGCCAATAAAAAAATATATCAAAAACCTCCTTATACCTGCATCTCAAGTGGGTACGGCCTGGCATGGAGATGTATGGTATGGCCATTCATAAAAACCTCTCACATCGCCCAAAGGATCTTCAACAATCTCCACAGAAACCCAATCCAAATCTACAACATTAAAACACTACAAAACTCTTCATATCTACAAACCCAAAACTGAAACTTCAATATGTAGCACAACTATAATCCTTGAATAGAATTATCAATACCAAATGGGGTGGCCAAGGGGGCTTCATCCCTGAAACCAATTACTCCAAGAGGGTTTTCATCCTCAAGAAGCTTGGGAAGAACTCAGGTTCATCCCAGCAGCATAACATTATCATTCACAAGTCTCACCATCAAATGAGCTCTTACCCTCCTTTTATAACTTTTCTGGAGGGAATTATACAACTTAAAATTATAATAATCATTTTCCACTCACAAAACCTTTTTTCTTAAAAAATACTAACATTTCATGTGTAAAGGCCCCCTTATCTCTCCTAGGCGTCCACTTTTGAGCTCACTTTATATTTTATACAAAGATATTACACTTAAGTTGTCACTTTAATAATAAAACCTTAGAAACTTAACTGAATATTTAAGTTCCTTTACCGAAGTTGTGGAAAGCATTGAAACAACATCAAAATTAAACTCTAATCACTCCAACATGATACTGAAGGTTTGGAATGATGATTGGAGCCAACCGGGTGACTTAAAATAGATTGCTTCTCCAAGAAGTTTGGAGAACACACCAAAGGTCAAAAACGACTTTTGAAAGTGTCATGAAGATCCATACTGCCAATTGAGCTTAGTGCCAAAAATAGCAACCCTGAAATACTGAACCAAGAACTTTGGAGTCCCCTTTTCCTTACCAATTAGCCCACGAACTCCGAAAACAAGCTAACTATCTACTAGCTGACTAAGCTTGAGACGGGGACATTACAAGGAGCTAGATGATCAAAGTTAGAGGTTTCAGACCCAATTGGCCTAGCAAATACTCCTCATTGAGTCTGACAAAATAAAGGTGGCAGCCAAGGAGGTCATTGCTCACAAAGACAAAGGCATTGCAGACAAAGTCACATAAACGGCTAATAAGGACACTAAAATTGAAGAATTGAAATTGGCAAATGAAAAAGCTGAATCTCAACTCCTAGAAGTCATTCAAATGGACAAACTTGCCAAGGAAAGAGAACTCATAGCAGCTCGCCAATTGAAGCAACAAATGAAGGAGGTTTACACATTATGTCAATTTTCTTCTCCACACTCAACTCCATCTTCTATATCTCAACAACCAGGACATCTTCTCTTCTAGCCATAGTCATGTTAGTCTACTTTTTGTCGTCTAGAAGACAACTTTTCTTTTAGAGAGGGATGATGTAGATAGTTAAAATATATGCTAGTTTACTTTTGCCATGACCAATCAACAAGTGTAGTTAAGACATGTTGGTTGGGTTGAATAGTTTTGGGTAGTTGCCAATGGTTAGGAATTCCTTAGCAAATATCAACAAATTTAAATACTTCTTTGTGGTTGGGACAAGGGACTGCATTGTGCAAGAAGTTCCTGATCCAAATTTTGTACGAAGAGCATTGATAAGTAAAGACACTTATTATACTCTCTTATGTTCATTTTGTTCTCATCTAGTGTGATTCTACATGTATAACTCTGTTCAATTTACTCTGTTAATTTCCTAACCGTAGAAGAAGTAAACATAGTGAATTTCGAAAGAATCTGCCACATAGGATTCTTATTTCCACTTGGCAAAAAATCATCACCGTGGTGGTATATATCATTCCATTATTTTGGAGGTCCTAAGATCCAAGGGTATCATTCCAACAGAATAATATATTGGAGAATGTATGTATGATTGGTACAGGTGTGAAGGCTGCACTCTCAAAGCAATCATTAGGGCTATAGATGATAAAGGTCATATACCTATAGAAAAGAAACACACATACTGTATACAGAGGTCACAAGAAGACTTATTCTATAGTGACCCCTAATTTACTGATTCTACCTTCAAGTAGAATCCTTATGAGTGACATCAGCCATGAGTCATCTCATGATGACTGTAAACAAACATTTCAGCCAGAGGAAAAAGATCTACGATTTTGAAGAAGTGACCCTCCATAATGTTGATGATGACTAAAGTTATTTAAGGTATCACACACTGCCTTTCCATACTTTGAAGAGGTAAGACCACACCAAAAGAGCACATGGGTAATGGAATAATCATCCTATGAGTTAGACACCACTGGCTTCAGCATGATCAGACATTCTGCTTGATAGGTATATTCCACGGTCTCAAAACTCTATAGAAAAAGGCAGATTGTGTATAAATTTTGAAGGTGTTTTAGAGTATTAAGAATTTGTTGAAGGTTAGATTTCTTTCTGTATCTTGGATCCATAATTATGTAATTTGATAATACAAAATTTGTAAGGCCTTCCTATAGATTTTTTACTTCATCTATTTTGCAACTATGTATTCTCTCTACTTGCACCAGCAGCTGACCTTGCAGATCAAAAGCATGTTGCTCTGGTCTTCATCTTATTTCTGATTCTATGTGTCATATTCTATCTCTATTACTTAATATGCTATTTAAATTGATTTCTGTGAATGGTCAGTGCTCGCCGAAAGTTTCCAGTGGTAATAGTAAGCTTTATGTTTGAGTAATTCAGTTATTTGTATGTTGGATACAGATTTGGTGTTAAATTTGATATATATGTTTTGGATAGATATTTGGTTTTAGGTTTCATCTCTCTATATATATGTATATAGGTTTATTATATTCAACATCAAATTTCCAAATTTAGAGCTAAGTTGGATTCGAATTTGGGTACCGATCAGAGCACCTCGGCAGGAACTTTTCCATATTTTCCATCCAGGGACATTTGAGGAATAGGGAGACAAGAACAAAACATCCCGTCTTCAATGTTTTAAATTTATAGGGAACGCCCCTAGGATGTCTCCCCAAAGTGGGGGATATTTCCCAAGATGTTGCCTATGGCAAAAATGCTATGGGGATGACATCAGGATGTCCCCCATGCCAAACAAACTCAGATCTCATTAAAAAACACTTAAATAAAACCCTAACTCAATGGCCCCCAACATTAAAAAATTGTTGTTTCACACCCAAAAACCTTAGCCCACATTCATTTTTATTTTTTACTTTTCATCATTTGTCATTTGCATGGTTACAATTTACTTTTGCAAGCAAGGAGGAAA
Organism: Sequoia sempervirens; assembly: GCA_007258455.2. NCBI lineage: Eukaryota > Viridiplantae > Streptophyta > Pinopsida > Cupressales > Cupressaceae > Sequoia > Sequoia sempervirens. Next base: position 16,652 of record VDFB02101247.1, on the reverse strand, counting down.
AACAAGATGTGCCATGGAGGTCCTTGTGGCCTTGAAGGCCTTAATTTGTACTTTGTGGCAGAGGTTCCATCCCTCAACTCCACCTTGTATTGCACCAAGAGCACTGCCCTTTGATCCCATTGGGGCAGCCACCCCCACTCTCCCACTCTAGTTTTAAAGAGAAAAAATAAAGTTTGTTTTGTGCTGTGCTGGATGGAAAACAATGCTTTTTCCCACTTAAATCCCCAGTAATTGAATTCCATTTATACTTTTGCTTTTCCAAGTCAATCTTGATTCCATGTAACGCTGCTATGATATAAACCATTTTGGCTTATCATTAAATACATTTACAAGTTGATAATTGACATGAACTATCAATTATCATCTGTGTTCTCAATTCTGTTTTTATTTGGTACATTTTGTGCAAATTATAAAACCCTATCCCCCCATCCCAGAAACTTAGAGAAAAAGTGGTATAGATATAAGTACAAGTATTGGGAATTTCCACAACCAAGAATCAGCTCCAAGTTGTTCTGAAACTGCCAATGCCCATATGGCATTGAAAACCCTTCCAAATATGAGCTGAAAGATGAGTTGTGTGGATAAGATGAGAGGTATGTTTGTTAGTGTGCCAGCTTAGCATTAGAAATTGTTAAGCTGATAATGTTGAAGTGATCAACCCAAGATCTTTAATCTGCAACACCAAATAACCTCCACAAGAGATAGAGAGAAGCAACAATGGAAGATGCTATTCCACCAAACAAGGATTGCAATATGATACAATATGATCAATGAAATACAATACAATACAATACAAAATATGCTAGAGATGTCTTGCTTATAAAGGCAAGAATGAGAGATAGGATAAGACAAGATCATGACAAGTGTCTCAATCCTATCACATGAGACAACTAACTCATAACTACTTAGGAAAGTGTAAAGTCTAGATAAGACAACTAAGACTTCTAGAAGATACAACTAATATCCTAAGTAAACTTAACATGTGAATTAAGTCCCCTAAGTCCCTAGTAAAGGAATAAACTAGGTACAAGACTTATTCACACCAACACCCCCCCTTAAGTGCAACTTAGGGAGGAACAAACCAATGCAGAATGCAAAAGATGAGTCCCAGCAACTAGGCCTGATGAGGTACCCATGTACAAAACAAAAAGCTCTCATAAGCAGAGAAAAGGAGAAAAACCCTGTGGGAGAAAACTCCTCTCCAAAAGAGATAAAAAGCAACAAAGAAAACTAAAAACTGAAGAAAGGAGGACTCCTCAAGACCCCCCAAGGACAACTTCCTCACTCCAAGCATCAATCGTAACTAAAGATAACGAGGCGATGCCAAAGGTTTAGTGAAGATGTCTGCAACCTGTTGATCTGTAGGCAAATACTCCAAGCTGAGAACACCATCCTGGATGAGTTGCTTGATGAAGTGCATGTGGATCTCAATATGCTTAGTACGTTGATGCTCCATTGGGTTGTGAGAGATATGTATGGCACTCTGATTGTCACACCAATGAGTAGTGGGCTGAGTGGAAGGGAATCCAAACTCAGTCATCAACTGTCGAAGCCACAAAACCTCTTGACTAGCCAACACTGCACCTCAATACTCAGCGTCTATCGATGATAATGCAATAGCAGTTTGTGACTTGCATGACCATGCAATCGGACCAGAACCAAGGGAAAAAACAAAGCCAGAAGTAGACTTCCGATCATTGACATCACCAGACCAATTTGAGTCAATGAAGCCCACAATCTGAGATGCACCCGAAGTGTAGTGAATGCCGAAATGTGTAGTGCCCTAAATGTATCTCAAGATACGTTTGGCAGCCTTCCAATGACTCTCATGAGGCTCCTGTGAGAAGCGACAGACAAGTCCAACCGCAAAGGAAATATCAGGACGACTATGTGTCAAGTACAAAAGACTGCCAACCAACTGCCAATACAAGGTAGGATCAACTACAGGAGTAGAGCAATTAGTAGACAGTACAACACTTGATTGGAATGGAGTAGAGGCAGGCTTACAATCAGCCATGCCAAACCTCTGAAGCAAATCAAGAGCATACATCTGCTGGAAAATGAAGATCCCCTTAGAAGTCGGATGAACCTGAAGACGAAGGAAGTAATGCAAAAGACCAAGGTCGGTCATATACAACACTTGATTGGAATGGAGTAGAGGCAGGCTTACAATCAACCATGCCAAATCTTTGAAGCAAATCAAGAGCATACATCTGCTGGAAAATGAAGATCCCCTTAGAAGTCGGATGAACCTGAAGACGAAGGAAGTAATGCAAAAGACCAAGGTCGGTCATATCACATCGCTCCATCAATGCCGCAGTCAATCATGGAAGTAGAACTCCCCGGTAGAGAATCGTATCATCCACGGATCCCGTCCCCGAAACCTGAATGGTAACGTAGAGGTAGCCTGGGCAAGAAATCTATTATCTATCTTTCATAAGCTCAGTTCGTAGGCTTCCGTTACGCCCATAAACAACGCGCTTCCAGCGCAGTGTTCCCCTATCAAGAATCGAACCCGCCTCTACATCCATCCGGAGAGTATTGACCATCCCCGTGGATGTGCTTATATAGTAAAGGACAAGGCGACAATCTATCTTTGGCAATAGAGCAAAGGTCTCAATAGTCAATCCCTTCAACCTGAGAAAACCCCTTTGCATTAAGATGAGCCTTGTACTTGTCAATGGAACCATCTGCTGCATACTTGGTATGATACGCCCACTTGTACCGAACCAACTTTCTTCCCTTAGGAAGAGGCACAAGATCCCAACTATGATTCTTCATCAAAGAAGAATACTCATCAGCCATAGCACTATCCCACTCTGGAATACTTGAAGCATCTGAAAAATTCTGAGGATCATCTGAAATAGCATGACTCAAAAAAAAGACTGACATTCCCCTCAAAGTCCGAGAACGAAAAGGGCGAAGTGTCTATGGAGTGCCCATGGGGATCACCAACATGAGGACCCCCGGGTAGTAACTCGAGCCCAAGCACCGTGGCTCTGCAGGATCAGGAGGAGGTGTATCAAGACCATCATCAAAATCTTCCTCAAGTAGCAAAGCATCATCAACTAAAGAAGATTGAGTTGGTTGTGATGAAGAAGTCGAAGGAGGATCTAAGTGGATGAAGGTCTCAACAAACTGAACATCACGTCGGAAATGAACCTCTCGTGTGTCAGGATCAAACAATCTGTATGCCTTCACATCCTCACAATAGCCAACAAAAATATACCGCTGACTCTTCTTCTCCATTGATTTATGTCGACCATCTGAAATGAATGCCCAAGCCTCACTACCAAATACTCTAAAGAAGGATACATTAGGCTTGCGATGAGACCAAGCCTCCTCAGGGGTCATATTCCGTACTACCTTGTGGGGCATACGGTTTTGAATATAGTTGGCACAATTGACAGCTTCGGCCCAAAATGTTGGAGCCATGGACCTAGACTGAATCATACAATTTGCCATTTCCCTAAGAATCCTATTCTTTCTCTCTGCCACACCAATCTGTTGAGGAGTGTAAGGAATTGTGTGCTGATGAAGAATACCATGCTCACTGCAAAAATCTTGAAATGCCTGATTGACATACTCCCCCCATTATCTATGTGTATCTGTCGAAGAGAAAAACTTGACTGCTTCTCCACAAATGTTTTGAAGGTCTTGAAGTTGGTGAGGACTTCACTCTTAAGCTTTAGAAAATAGACCCATGTCCGGCGGGAAAAATCATCAATGAATGTGAGCACATACTTAGCCCCTAAAAAAGGAGTTGGGAATGACATGAGATCACTATGAACCAACTCAAGGGGTGTGGTTGCACGAGTAGCTTGACCCTTAGGAAAAGGATCTTGATGTTGCTTGCCAAGAACACAACCTTGACAAACACCATTCGTGCAAGAGAACTTTGGAAGACCAACCACTAAGTTATCCGCTTGCATCTGCTAAAGATATCTATAGTTCAAGTGCCCAAATCTTTCATGCCAAAGCTTGCTCCTTGAATCAGCATGAGCAACTAATGAAGACTCAAAGCCATCAAATCAATGCAAATGGTTCTCATGATCAACTATCCCTGTAGCAACAACCTTCTCAAGATCCTGCAACTATCTAATAGTCACATTCTATGGAGTAAACTCAATTGTCTTCCCATCTCTAGAATGACAAATCTGATATATGGAAAGTAGATTCGCTGAAATATCAGGAACAAGAAGAACATCCTCAATGCACCCATCTAGCATCTGAACGGAGCCTGTCCCCAAAACTGGAATCTATGAAGAGTTCCCAATAGCAATCTGAGAAGTAGAAGTATGAACAATGGAATCAAGAAGATCACGTGAATTGGTCATGTGATGTGAAGCACCTGAATCAAGAATCCAACTGTCTGAAGATGAATGAATGGCTCGTGCTGAAAGAGCTTGCCCTTTGCCCATGGAAGAAGACTTAGCCACTGAAATGTTGTGCTTCTTCATAGCTTCCTCCAAGGCCTCTAATCTCTTAAAACAATGAGTTGCATCATGCCTAGTTTTGCCACACAATGAACAAGGATCTCTTTTCTTTTTCTTGGACTTAGAAGAACAATCTCCAGAGGTAGAAGGAGATGGAGTGGACTTCTGATTGTTCTTCGGCGTCGGTTTGGAGGGATTCTCACTACCTAAAGATGATTCTTCTTTGGGCTTCTTCTTGTTCTTTCCTTTACCCTTGGATGATTGAGCCATTAGAGCATGATTCTTAGAATTAGGTAGGGCATCCAACTGAATCAACTTGGCCTCCTCCCTAATAAGATGCTCACAAAACAACTCAAATATAGGCATTTTATAATCTTTTCCCATGGCATCCATAGTTGAATAGAAAGTAGAAGAAAACACTTGATAAGGGCCCTTTAACTTAGAAAGAATCAATAAGATACATTCATCACTAGATACATCATGTCCACATCCTTTCAACTGTGACAAAATCATTTTGAATTGTGCAAGGAAATCCTGAATTGAAGGAAATGTATCTGGAGAGAGTGATTGTAGATCTGCTTGAAGTTGCAAGGCTCTGAAATAATTTGTTTTACTATACAATTCTTCAAGTTTATCCCAAACATTCTAAAGTGTTTTACACTCTGAAATATGAAACAAGTTATCAGATACATGTAAGCCAATGAGCCCTTTTGCTTCATCCATTTTACATCTATGGACAAATTTTTCATAATCCCTTGTAAATTCAGGTTGTTTTGCATCTAACATTGGCCATAGACCCTTAGATTGTAACAATTGAGTCATTTTTAACTTCCATGTATGATAATTGTGTGGAGTGAGTGGTTCAATTTGCCTTAGATCCGCCATGAACACCAAAAGAAAGAAAACAATGTGGCACTTAAATTGTGCCTGTCGCCCCCCCCCCAAAATGTATTAAAACTCAATTTGCAACCCCCCCAGCAAATTACAATGAAGAAATTTTGCAATTTTTACAAGTGACAAGCTCAAATCAACCGTTTATAACACATGGTGAATTTTACAATTTTCAAAAACAAAAAGCTTGCCAAAACTGAAAATAGAGGTTACAAACAGATTCCTTGCGATTTTTTGAGCAATTTCAAAAAAAAAGTTTGTCAAATTTGGACTTCGTTTTTGCAAAAGTTAAGCCAATGACAAGCAATAAATGCACTTGTACCTTCAAGTTGAAAATTGCATAAAATGTCGTGCACCCAGGAAAATCACCGCGACCACTACAAAGTCTGGTCAACCAACCTTCTTCCTGAATTTTATATCTCGCTTTTGAGTACCCTGACGCTGGCTTAAAAGTTATTGCGTAAATTGAAAAAAGGCTCCATTTTGTGGCACCTTCAATAAGCAAAATTATATAAAAAATTAAGCACCCTCCGCCCCACGCCTATACATCCCAAGATGGAATTTTAAGGTGCACCGCCGATTCTGTTACCGGCTAGTTAACTCAACAGTTGGTTGGTCACGGTGGGGAGAAGTTTAGACCAGGAGTTAAGGCTCAGGCCAAAGAAACCCGGCGTCTATTCCTTCAAGTGTTTGAGTTAGTCACATCATCTGGCCACACGCATATTACCTGGCTATATGGGCTATTTTTGACGCTATGGATTGGTGAGGCACGCGACGCTTAATGTAATGTAACCATGGCTAATGAACAACCAAGAACTCTTCTTTTCATTTAAAGCCATCGCATTAATGCGGCCTGTAATTTCGGTTGTTTTTTGGTCTTTCGATAAAACCAATTAAAAGAGCATATTAGAATTTTAATAAAATTCTGGATTAATGATCGACCTTTTTGTAAGTCAAATGCATGGCCTCCCCGCCTGAAAATTTTAGTCCCAAACAACTTTTTCCTCAATATGCGAAAATTATATATCAAAAACTCAAACGCCAACCTGGTATCGGCGCGGCACTTTATTTTGCATAAAATGCCAAGTAAAGCCGTTTCACCGATTCTAACTCCAACCCTTGCTTAAAGCAAATGGTGACAAAATTATGAAAACAAAAGCCTAAACCGGCCTCTTTGTGAGTCTCCCCACGAATGGGTCGTGCGCCGACGCCACTGAGAAGCGGAAAATTCACCAACCACCAAAATTTATCACACATGCAAAATAGGATACAAGAAACTCAAATCACAATTGAAACCTTGATGGAAACTATCTAATGAAAAAATGGAAGGGGCTTGCCAGATTCAAAGCTTTGATACCATGTTGAAGTGATCAACCGAAGATCTTTAATCTGCAACACCAAATAACCTCCACGAGAGATAGATAGAAGCAACAATGGAAGATGCTATTCCACCAAAGAAGGATTGCAATATGATACAATATGATCAATGCAATACAATACAATACAATGCAAAATATGCTAGAGATGCCTTGCTTATAAAGGCAAGAATGAGAGATAGGATAAAACAAGATTATGACAAGTGTCTTAATCCTATCACATGAGACAACTAACTCATAACTACCTAGGAAAGTGTAAAGTCTAGATAAGACAACTAAGACTTCTAGAAGATACAACTAATATCCTACGTAAACTTAACATGTGAATTAAGTCCCCTAAGTCCCTAGTAAAGGAATAAACTAGGTACAAGACTTATTCACACCAACAGATAATGCTTAATTGGAGAGTTACTAACATAGGTACAGCTGTTACCAAACAAGAAATGCACAAATAAATGTCTCAGAAGGAATAAAACTGGTTTCCTGGTTTTGATCTATACCACCATAATCTTGACCATTTTGCCCCTATTTGCAATGTGTAAGAATTTTATTTTGATTTTCTCTTAGTTTGCCTTTGAAAAATTTCACAGGGTATAGATCAGATACTGTAACAGTTGTATCTGAAACATCATATCCCAACACAGATACATACATGAGCTAATATGCATTTCACGTTGGGGCAGATATCCTGTATCAGATATTTTAATTTAGATGTCAATACCACTACATTTTTCCATTTGAAAGTGGTCATGTATTATTGTTATGATTATCCATATAATTTCACTTCTCGTGTGTAAATTTTAGTTACATTTTTTGGCAGAAGGGTTGAAAACAATAATTTAATAATTATCTGGTAATTATCATATGGAATTGATTGATGCATAATTATTTTTTTAGATCTCAATTGTATATTCATCCCACAAAGACATCTATTGTTTAACGTAAAGAGTTTAGAAAGGGACTTTTGCTATAAAACCATGTAAACTTGAAATATAGTTGACTACATATCAAGAAAAAAAATTATTCCATTCAGCTCCAAGGTAACAGACATTCTGAAATATCTCAGAATAAGAACCCGGGAAATATATCATTAGCAGACCTGATCATAGTGGAGTGTAGCTTTATCAAAACGCTTCCGGACCTCCTGCACATTATTGTAGGATTCTGTCAGGTATAATCTCAAGCCATATACCATCAATACAAATGTAAAGACTTAGAAAAACTTAGATTCACTGCAAGATTGAAAGAAAACTGTAACAGATCTCAAGTTAAAGGAGTTCCAGAAAGCCTAAATTGAACAGCTTATCTGCAACTCTAAAGCTGAATCTGATATCTAAATAGAAGCAAAATTGGGCATGTTGAAACACTTTTTTGTGAGTCACCCTGCTTTTACCTTTCTACATGTCCTCATTTATTGCCTGTGTACAGCTCTATCCCAGATAAAAGGATCAGATCTAAAATGAATGTTAGCAAACTATGGTTTTCTATACATATGCACAAAATGTATAGTTTCCTAAGTCTTTACGAAACACTCCACCCCTACAGTGTACAGATTTTTTAATTACCCAAAGAAAATGATTGAGGTGGTGAATCACAAGTGTGCACTGCAGCTGGGGCAGCACAGATAAATCATGTAGAGAAACCTTAGTCAACTCAGTAATTATTCAACTTCTATCAATTTTAAATTTGATGGACCACCCCGTTGTTACAAAAGTTGGGACTCAGTGCAAAGATTTGGCAAGGATACTCAAATTGAAATATTATTTTTGATATTTTCTTCACATCATATGTTTGGATTCGAACTGAATCCTGGGTTCCAGGTTTAGCAAGGATAGAACTGCATAAGAGATGAGGGCTCAAAGTGACAAGTGGAATTCCAAGAACAGAAAGACCATACAGACACTCCATTGGTACCCTAGTTAATTAAGCCAGTGTAAGGCCAGGACATAGGGCATTGCCATTCTTGAAACAACATTTGGTAGCATAGATGGTATGGGAACTGTATGTGCCATGAGAATTAGTAATAACAACAAGGCTATCTAGAGTTACAATTGAAGATTTTTTAGTGATGACAAGCATTATTTCCAAGAAAATTAATTACAATGGTTGGAATGATGCACCTATAATTAATATTTATTATAGACATGTTAAGTAATGGTATGTCTCTTATTTTGTTTTGTCTTAGGCTGGTCTCTGCATTGTAATCCCCCAATAATTCTGAAAGCAACTTTCAAGAATTAACAACTATTTCCATCTTTTGTTAGTTCCTAGATAGTCCTGATTGCTTTCCTAATGCCTTAATTTCTAAGGTTGTGAGTAGATATTTATTCATTAAATCTGCAGTAAAGAAAAAAGTGTCATGAGTTGTCTCCCAACTCCTGTCTTTATGTGGAAATAAACCTCATGTAAGGAACATGGGAGATACAAAGTAACTCTCATGCTTCCCACTTGTAAGAAATGTGAGAGTTATCTTTAGGAGACAAAATCCAACCATATGTATGCTGCTTTTAGGAATATTTCAGACAAGGTCGAAGAATAAAATTGCAAGTTGACATGAAAATATATTTGTGGGCTGACTTGGTTAATGATTACAGGTTGGTCATAATAGTTATGGACTGATTTAGTGCAGATAAAATTAATGATAAACAAGTGCATGCTAGCCAATCCCTTGTTATGCACAGGCTATCTCATGATTTCTCATGATTTACTGAGTGGGCATATGATCGCAGCTACACTCAAAGTTTGAAAGTGCTATAACATTTCCCGTGTCTTCTTGTATTGTTGTTCAAGCTGATTTGTGTCTTCTTGTGTAAGTTCTATTTTGTAAAGTTTGAAATTTGTGTCTCCTTGTATAAGGGAGGTATTGAAGGAAATTTTGATCAGTTGCAAGGCTGTTACTAAAGAGGAGCCCATTATTGCATACTCAGACACTCTTTTCCATCATTTCCATATTGTAATGACATTAAAGAGTCTTCCAAAGAATGACAGAATACAGTTAATAAGGAAACTATAGGGTTCAACCCCAATTTTTATCACTATTATTAGCATTCTTGTACAGTTCACTTTAGACTCACTCTCTATCATCAATATGCAGAGAAAATATCAAGTACCTTTACATCTTGTAAATCACTATTCACAAAATTCGCCAACCTGTCATTTAACATATGCTCCACCTGAAAAGAAGAAAGCAAATAACAAGTCAAAGAATTAATTGACTAGACTTACCAACACAAATAAAACCTTCCATTCATAACCATTCTCTTTCACCAGAAACAATGTAAACTCTTCAGAGCTGATGTGAATATGGTAAACAGAAACACTGTACCCTTGCTCCCATTGGAAAAACGTCTCTACTACCACCCATCCCACCACCCAAACAAAAAATTAATCTTGTAGTTTAACATTCAATCTTGTCTTACAACTATGATGAAATTATTCCTTTTTCAAGCAAATCTGGACAGACATGGTCCTGTAACTGAGCTATATTTCTGGTCAGAAGTGCACTCTACTCGAACAAAATCAATGAAATTATGAATCAATTGAAATCAAATTATGTCATCGATATTCTAAAATAAACAAATAAATTGAAATTTAACGCTAGCATAATGCCCAAATGGATGTTAACATAAGTCATATTACCATTCAGAAACCTAGCAAACAAATATAACACATGTTTTACTTTTTTTCAATAAAACCCGAGAATATGTGTGTGTGTGTGTGTACACACACACACATATGTAACAAATCATACCCCTGGTAATATGATTAGGTGATCTGAGAGGAGAATGCTTACAATTTTTCTGTATGTTTTACAAATTCTCTCTGAGAGTGCTGGAATAACATCAGAAAAAGCAACATTATCAACGCTGTTGTATATATGTGTAAATACCGTTGCTGATTTAAAATGTCATTTTAAGGCTTCATTTAGATAAGTTAAACTTTGGTAGCTACCAAGCATATGACTGAACTCTGTAACACTAGGTTTTGCAATAACCTTGATTGAAGTCAATCCCTGCCCCAATCAAACTTCAACTGGAAGGTTTGTATCAATTGTGGGCAATCGAGCAGGCTTTGCCCAAAGAATCAATGAAGGGAGACTATTCTCTTGAGGGCAAAGTCTATGGTGGGTGAAAACAGCAGAACATTAAAGAAAAAAGGGTTCAAGCTGGCCAAATCGTGACAAAAATCAAGAATAGAGGGCAGGGTTGATTTGGTACAATCCAAGAAGGAAAAATGTTCAGAATGAACTTTGAGTCTGACCTGTTCAAGGCTCTATGGAAGGAGGAGATTTATGAGCAGCTCGCATTTGACACAGAGCAGATACACTGAGTATCCCCCAGATGGCACTAGGAGTAGTGGACACACCACATGTGTGGTGCATCCTGTTAGTTGGAAACTAAGATTCACCTCCATAGAGGCAATTGTAGAGATGAACCCCTACTTGAGTAAACAGATTAACATAAGATAGGTCAACATTCTCCAAGATCAAACTAATAATTCATTAGAAATCAAGAACATTCAGGTTTAAAAAACTTCTCCCAAATAAAAAGTGTAAAATCAAATAAAAGTGCTTCAAGAATGTGATTTAGAGCTACCTGAGTTTGGTAGTCTGCTCTCAATAATGGATAACATGTATTTGCCTTGTAATCAATGTAATTTTTCAAACTCCTTTTGAAATTTAAAGATGTTCCAATGGATTAAAAAGACATGCATTCCCTAGCAAACATCCAAAACAAATAAACAAAATGTACAATCTATTGGTCTACAGTGAGAAATATTCCATACTGAATCTTCAATTGATTCAATAACAATAAAGATAAGATATATTTTGATATAGAATCACAATTATAAGCAATGCAATATTGGTCATTTATTTTGGAGAACATCTACTTCAACTACAACACCTATCAAATAAAGGAAATTAAATACAATGCTCATTGTAGAACAAACAACTGCTTTTATTACAAAAAAGTTAAAATTTCATTCTAAATGATAAAAAATTAGGTTCTGATGAGTGGCAGTCACTGTAGCTCACAAGAAGTTGGGAAAAAAAAACAATATAATTACACCTATATTTGATTTTTTCCTATTTCCACTTACAAATCAGATGAGGATTGCTTAAAAATGGTTTACATGCCAAAATCTACCTGAGACCGAAGCACTTCTTTGTATGTCCCTATTTCACGCAAAGCAATAGTGAATTTTGTCATCACAGGTCCTGTCACAAAGATAAACCAGAAAACCACAATTATATCAAATATTTACATTGCTAAAATACAATCCTTTTGATGCTACATGAATATGCCATTATAAATCTTCCACTCTATGTTTCACATCTCTCATACCAGCCTCACCATTACCTAGGCATATCCTCAATACTTTGAAGTTTGAATGAATACGTAAGAAATGGTTTTAAGGTTAACCAAGTTTAAAGATGTAAATTCCATGCCTTGTGTTTATAATTTGCACTCTCATTGTGGACAGCAAAGAAAAAAAAAAATTATGTTCACATTGGACTCAAATAGAACCTTCAATGAATTTAGAGAGATGAAAGGGTAAACGTATGTTATGAAAAGTACCAATCATTTCCCATTACTCTGCTAATCACAAACATGATGAGAATAAAATATTCCCATAAATTTGCTTTCAGAACATTTTACACATTTCTGGAACAAAAAGAGAAGATGCAATCAATTAAATGTTATGCATATAACAAATACAATAATTTGAAGTCGGTGAAAAGCTTAGTCATAAATTTCTTCATCTACTGAGAACACTTGTATAACACAAGTATAAAGGAATATTTCATAGCTTGTGCTTTGTTTTACAGTCAGATGCATTATCATTCTAATCTCTAGTCACAGATAGGACACAAGGAACTACACTCTAGTTCAATCAAACTTTTGCATTTAGTTATAGCACTCATATTTCATTTCTAGAAATTTTGTAGTAATAAAAATGGAAATAATCTCCGCAGCCTAGCTGCACCTAGCAAAAAAAAATGGCAATAATCTTAAATCACCAGTTAAAATAGAAACAATGTGTAACCAGAAGTGTTCTTCAGTGTCATAGCCATATGAAACTTTCATATTGTGTCAAGTTTTAAACTAAGTTTTGTTTTCCCACAAAGTTTGCACTTAGTGTACACTGCCTATTATTATTTTTCAATAATATAGTTTATCTGACTCTATTAATTGTTTTTCGGTTTCAGGTAGTTATAAGAGTCAATTGATCGATAGTTGTGTTCTTATTGGCAACCGTTGGGTTCTTTAAATAGACTTTGTATCGTCAAAGAAGGGAGAAAGATCTAGTATGATCCTTGGCTGACCATCTTTGGTCTACTTCTATAATAACTTCATGTGCAAATAAAGATATACTTTTACTCCTCTATCTAGTATGCATTGTTATTTATGTTATTAATTCAAGTATTAATTTTATTAGTGTTAGCCCTATTTTTGGCCATGAAATTTTTGAACTTTTCCCCTTTATATTCAGCCTCATCGAATCAAAACATCCTATTGTTAGGCGTTTCAAGATAGTAATGTATTTACAGATTTAGGACTCCTGCATGTAAATTCACTTCTAAATCTATTGCAAGAGAGGTCGTTTTGAAGAATGCAGATTGCTCCATCATGGTTGGAAAACGATACAAAATCGATCTAAACTTTCAGGCATTCTATTAAGATGATTGATAGTTCTTTGTGAAGGATGTTTCTTATCTTCAAGAAGCAGGAATATATGATGCAGCTCAAACATGTTTCGAATGGTGCTTTCCCATTCGGGATATCGATCAAAAGAAACGCCTTTGCTTTCGAAGATCCTGTGAAATTAGTCTTTGGCATTGGTATCTTTTCAAATGAATATCACTTTGCAATGGCGGTTTTCAAGAATGTCTCACAATCTCCACCTTTGGCTGATGATATGAAAAATGCAACAAAACTGTTTCAACTCCCCAAAAGAAAATTATGCTGTGGTACGTAGGCTACAAGCAAGGCTGTCCACTTCGCTCATTCAGCATCAGAAATGATATGCATTACTCATTGGTGTCTGATACCTATGTTACGCTGCTTAAAGGGAGAGAAACCAGTGCCGGCTATTGTGAAGAGGCATTCAAGCACTTACAAGAATGATCAAATGTTTACCTCATGATTCGCATAATATGCATTGATGGCCCTATGGCAGTGTTGACTCGAAGCAGAATTTAGACATCAATGATCTGTGTGTCAAGTGTGAGTAATCAATGCATTAGGCTTCAGAAGCCTCAAAGTAAATGCAATAGTTGGGTGTAAATGACGAATATAGCATTTTGGTACCACAAATTGCATCAATACCTCGAGCACTCAGCGAATACATTGAGGCATTTGTCAGCAAAATGGTGCAATTCTTTGCAGCTAGGAAAAGTAAACGGCATCAAGCATCAAAGGTACCACCGGCTGCTCATCTAGTTAAATGAACCATCAAAGGTACCACCGGCGGGAGGTTATACACATCATTAAAAAGCCCACCTCATCACAAAAGTCAAGGCAACAGTTGGTAGTTAAATACTATAAGCGGTGATTTTGTAAAATGGTGAAATTCACCGCCTAGAGTTACATAATCTCCTCATTTCCCCGCCAAGCAGATTTGAGATATGGATAAGACAAATGTATTGCCTGATACAATATCTCAATGAAGTGTAATTTCAGTTGGCTCATGAAATGGATTCATCGAAATGGTTTTTCTAGTGTATACACAAATTGGTTTTGTTCAAAAAGGGTTTAGTAACCATGGCAAGAAGAAACATTTGCAAGATACATAATCTCATTGTGATAATCCCGAGCCGGTTATGGATATGTAAACAAGTGAGGAATGGCTCGATCAAGACTTCTTTTGTTACCTTATCGATGGATTTGGCCGCCCCACACATTTACTCTATTCGGTGATATTTTGGATGATCGATACCAAGATAGAAACAAAGGGGCACTTGCTGAGTAGCGGAGCATAATATGTGAAGATTCGAAGACAATGTTTTGAGCGACAGAGACATTATGTCAATGCAAGAAAAGGAATGATTTTGGAGTACCATAGAATTAAGGTAAGATCAACGCGTAATGAAGCTTTGAATCAAATGAAGGTGCGACACTTAGATGTTATGACTAAATGAATGAAGGCGTCAACTCAGGCATTCCTCGGTGAGTTCGGTCCCTCATTACTTAACAGTGACTCATTCAAATGAAAGGTAATTTTAATGCATGATGTAGAAATAGTTGCTGCATTTGAAAGCAATGTAAGGGGGTGTAACAGGTAATTAGGGCATGTGAACTATTGAACGAAATGTCTCAAAGAAAGGTTGTCTCATCAAATGAGATGATTTCAGGTCAAGTTCGAATGGAATTGTCAAAATGGGCTTCTAAAGCCTTCAAACAAATGCTATTATCAGACGCTTTGAGTATCATATGCATGTTGTCAGTTCCATATCTCAGCATAATTTGAGGTCGCAAGAAAGTCTTGATGAAAGTATGTCATCTAGAAGACTAAAATGCTTGAATTTCTGGCAACTGTGAGCAATGGTAATACCATGAGACCTTATAGAAATGGAGATAGAGACTGGTGATTAAAGTGATTTTCAAGAGGTTACAAGGGTGTGTCTCACTGAAAAAGATATTAGACCATACCAATGTTTTCACGCCTATACCTGTTGTGGAAGACGTTTCAAAGGTTTTGAATATGAAGTTTACTTCTAAAATATGAATACAATTGGAAATGCCTACAGAAATGGAGAGCATATACTCTGGGAGTTTTTTTTTTTGATAATGTCAATTACGTTACTGCCTGCTAAGAGTCGTTTATGGAATCATTTGTGTTGGATTGTGGAGTTGTTACATGCCACGGAAATCTAGTGGACAAGGAGTTTATTTGTGTAACCAATTCCAAAAAATCAGTTACCATCATGGATATCCAACCACATGGCTTTTCACACAGTGATTTTATGTTTAATGTTTCTTTAAAAGAAATGGCTACAAGAAAGTGATACGCTCTTGTTGTAACTGAAATACAACACTAGTCCTTTTTGAGACCGTTAGCCTATTTCGAAGGCCTATAGGCTAGTCGGAGGCAATTCTAGGGTTTCCTATTTTCTTGGAGGTATCTTGGCTTTTCAAGGGTTGGTTGCAAGAGTTTGCCAGTATGTTATTCGGGTCTTTCTAGGTTTTCAAAGAGCTTTGGCGGGTAGTTACATACATCTTTATCAGTGCCTATTTCTAGACTTACTATTTTTAGTAAATTATGACGGCTACTCGAAATGTGCTCAAATGGTGTTTGGAGTCACTATTTTTAGTAAGTGTTATTTTTGGCAGTGTGGTTTGGCAACAATTTTGCACTCGGTTACTATTTTTGGCAATGTGGCAGTGTAGTTTTGGCAGTGGCTTCTCCAGCATTCTTGGAGTTCAAAAAAGGAAAGATTAATAACTTGTGTTATATTTTGTTGCTTTTTGGACCCCCATGCCTAGGCAACATAACTTAAGTTGTTTTTAAAATGTGGACTCATCTATTGGACGTCAAAGTTGGAGATATTTGCATTTTAAGTTAATTTGATGCCAAGGTAAAGGTGGGCGCCTAAGTCTTAAGTGAATTTTCATGAATATTTTATTCTCCTTAAGGTGGGCGTCCCTTTTTGGAGGGAATGGAAAATTCAAACTTTTGGGTTTGAACTTATAAATATGCCTCTTCTTCTCTCATTTTGGTTATGCAATTTTATGATAACGAAGTGTTGCCGAATTGGCTTTAGACTCTTGGGCTTTGAGAATGATACCCCTCCAAGCTTACTTCAGTTTTGAGTTTGCAAGATAACCCCTAGTTGAACAGCGGATGCATCTTCATTCAAAGGATTGCAGTTGAGCAGAAAATGGTGATGGCTTCCTTTTTATTTGTTGTTCTTGTTGGTTTTGATGTGTTCTAGCTCATTTTGGTG
>VDFB02101246.1:0-19753 GCA_007258455.2 Sequoia sempervirens | reverse complement strand
GTTTGTGGGATCTTGTATTTATCTCCCCTATATATTAATGCCTTGAGATCATAGTGGTATCAGGTTCCTTTTCAAGTAATTCAAGCACCATTATACTATTGAAGTTCATAGGGATAAGCTAATGTATTGTAATTCATTTTATTATTTATATAGGCTTGAGTCTCTTTGGGTGTGGATTTTTTTCATGAAAGGGTTTATCCACATAATTTTTTGTGTTATGCTATGCATCTACTTTTTGGTTGATTTTCATTTCCACTTGTGATCTATCATTTGTTACTGAATTTGGTTGCATTACGATTAACATATCTTATTGTATAGTTACACTTTATTTCAACATTTTGGTATTGGAGCCATGTTTGGCTTGATCAAATGGAGGGAATCCTCTTCAGAGTGTTTGATTGAGTTTTTTCTATAGTGAGTGTGTTGTTTTATTATCATTTCATGACTTGAGTGATAGGACTTGGCTAGTTCATCTTAGTTGAAGATAGAAAATTTAATAGCTCAAAGTTTGAGTTATAGAAGTTAAATATGGGGGATCTCTTGGGTGGAAGAGATCAATATATTTCCATAAAGAGTGGAACCAAAATAGAAAGATGTTAGATTAAGAATGGTTAAAGGTTGATAAAAAATATGTGGAACCATACAATTTTCTTTATCTAATCCCATTTTATTGAATATGTTGGATTTCATAATTGAAATCCCACAACATCCAAAAGCTCACTTGTAATCAAAACACCCTATCACATAAGAAAAAATAAAATGACTTGCTATGGAGCTTGAGATTTCATTAGATGCAAAAATATTATGATTATAATACATAATTAAATCATTTTTTATAAAGACATGATGAAAGCCTATATGAGGATTAAATTAGATCATGAAATGTGTCCTAATCCTACAACTCTAGAAGAAAAGTACATGACCTAAGTAAAATTAAGCATGATAGTGTGAATGAGTCATAATAATAATTAATTAGGTGATTTACTTATTTCACTCTAACAATCCCGTTAAGTGCAACTTAAGGAGTATAATAAAATTCAAAGATGCACCAATGGTGAATGATGGATTCATGGATGGATCTCATCTACAAGGTATATTTCAAGATACCCATGTACAAAAATAAATAATGGAAAAAAGGAGGAAACCTCATGGGAAAAAATCCTCTCCAAAAAAAAGAAAATAAGCAAATAAATGAATATATGCAATGGAAGAAAAGAGTGCTCAACGTGGCCCCTTGAGGATTGATTCTATCACAAATGTACAATAAATATCCTCCCATGGGAGAGAAAATAAGAGATTGTGTATCCTCCTACAAAGAAGTAACTCATGTGAAAAAGGCGAATGCTTAAAGAAGAATGTTGAAGATGATCCAAAATTGACAAACAATATTCCTCCCCTTTAGAAGAAACATATATGTGTGTGTGAATTTGTGGGAGAGTTAGTAAATCAATAATAAGACACACAAACATCAATGAGACATTATATTAAAGTTTTGAATCATAAAACTACTCTATTTGCAGCAAACAAATTTCTAAAAACGTTCCATTGTTCTCTATTCTCAAGGATTTATTAAACCACATTGGCTCTCAGATTTTGTATGTGCATTGTGGTTGTTAAAATGACAACTTGAGAAATGAGATGTTATATAGAATGCAAGAATCTAAGTCCTACATGAAACTATGTGATTAAAGCCATGATGCTATGATATTAATGTTGTTGTGATAAAATGAAGATTATGCTAAGATTATGATGCTAAATGTTATGATGAGAAGGCTATATGAAAGCTAAGATAATAACTACAATGCAACTATAACTAAGACATGATTCTAAGTTAGAATGATAAACAAATCTAAATGCTAAAATGCTCCTACTGTGAATGCTACAAATTGCTCCAATGCTATTCCTGCATAATAAACTTGCTAAAAGATGTGATTGATTGATTTGCTAAAGGATGGACTTGTATTTATAGGATTTTCAAGGCATCTTGTGATGTGGCAGCAATCAACGGTCAAGATTCAAACATGAGAGATGAACGGTGGAGATGGAAGAATCATGGAGGATGTTCCCTTGACCAAAGACAACATGCCAAATGTGTGGGAGAATAAAATGTGTGAAAAGGCCAAGTGTGTGGGAGAATAAAATGTGTGAAAATGCCAAGTGTCCAACATGTGCCTAAATTTAAATTAGGAATTTAAATATTAGACATATTTAAATACATGTGACATTTGATGATGTGGCCAAAAGTGTTGTAGACATGTGACTAAGTTTGAATTTGAAATTATTCAAACTTAGTGAGAAAATATTTAATTAAATAAAAAAAAACTATAAACATTTGTTTATTTAGTTAAATTTAGAAGAATGTGGTTTAAGATGAAGAATTTAGAAAAGTGTGAACTATATAAATAAATTGAGAATTTATTTATAAGTAGATGAAATAAAAGGGGTCATTAATTAAATAACTAGTATTTAATTAATTAATTGTCTTGACCAATTTTAGGTGTATACAATATCCAATGGAAAATGTAGAAGAAAATCCCTCGAGAGAGATGTGAAATTTTTTTCATGATGTGTACCTCTTAAAATTTCTTGAATCCACATGTCTAAATCAAAATATGTCACAATACAATTAAGCAAAATAGATCCAAAACAATTGTTAAGAATCATGAAGAATAATCTCCAAAGATATGGATAATGTGATAATAGATGTGGTGTAATTGTCATCAAAGAGGAAGTGAATAATCCCAAGAGTGTCCTCAATATTTTTAATGTTTGACTCTACAAACAAATATATAATGCTTGTTACAAAATCATTTCACTATAGGAGTTTATGGCGAACACCTCAACACCTTAGGATCACCTGCAAGACAACACTAACATCCACAAAAGAGAAATAGTACAAATATCATGCTATGATTATGGATGCAAGATTGTCATGTTGAATATTAACAATGTAAATATGATGCCTTTCTTATATAAAGGCAAGTTATGTGATAAGATAAAATAAGATCTCAACATGTGTCTTAATCTTATATAATGAGATAACTACCCCAACAAATATTAAATGACTTAGGATGCAATCATTAAATGAAAAAAGATAAGTGATAACTAATACTTAACTAGAAATATTCCCTCCTAATTAATGCTAACTATAAAGATTCCCTCCTAGGACCTAAGTGGACTTGACATGTAAATAGGACCTGGATAGGTAAAACACCTATGTACACCAACACCCCACTTAAGTACAACTTAGGGAATACTATTATGCAAATGACACAAATATGCAAGGATGCAATGATGTGTCTCGACTACGAGGCCATTTTAGGTACCCATATACATATTGAATGCAATCTCTCATAAACGAATAAAAGGAGAAAACCCAATGGGGAAAAACTCCTCCCTAAAGGAGAGAAAAGATACAATAATACTCTCCATGAAAAATGAGAGGACAAAACCACATTTGAGGAAAATACCCCCTCATAAGAGAGATGAAGAGAGAACATTCAACTCCCCTAAATGAGATAACCTACTGCAAAGAAATAGTAGAAGCACACTAGTGTAGTATCACTAGAATCCTTAATTAAGCAAGCAAAGGAAAAATAATTTTGATGATAGAAACTATATTAGAGTCACTCAAGGACTCACACTTGGAATCATGATAAAGAAACAATAGACTCAATGCTAAGGAACACTAGAAAATTCTCGATATGGAGCAACCCTGAAATATGAATGAAGCAACAAGATATAGAACATTGTTTTTATACTGAAATGAAGTGCAAAGATCAAAATTGCACCCTCCCAATTGTTAAAATATCCAAGTAATCTCCAAGACACCCATTGGGAAAGTAATGATATACTTGGAACAAAAATAGGAAAAAGTGCATGGATGACATGAGAGAGCTCCTCAATACCTTTCCAATGCTACAAGAATCATAAAAAATCAAAGATTGTGGCAAAATTTTATGAGCTCAAGAGCCAACAATGAAGATTTGAATTCAAATAGTAATAAATGATTGAAAAATAAATAAATAAATAATTGCCCCATTGGAAAACTAGCAAAGTTAGCTTTTCAACGATGTCTCATTTTCAAAAAATGGCCTCCTGGATTGCAAGTTATGAAATTTTGAAAAAACACTCGATTTGGGCCTTAAGGAACAAAATTTGGGGCTAGGGGCTAATTTTTTTGGCCCACAATATCTCATATGACTGGCATACTAGTTTGAGTTTTTTTTAAAAACTCGTCATCGTTGGGGTGAAGCAGTTGGGGGTGGTGGGTCATAGTTTGTGTTGCCCGTGGATTTTAGCCCCCTCCATTGGGCGGAGCCCATTGGCCCACAACATGTGACCATGATAGATTTATTAACCCTACTAGTGAATTAATAAAAGCAAATTTTATAATATATAAAACTTTTAATAAAACCTATCCAATGTATGTCAATTTGACTGATAGGAATCTGATGTGATAAGTACGACAACGATGATCAAGTGTATGCCAAATTATGAAATATGATACCAAATATTCCTTTGTACCCCATCGACAGTACCTGACTACATAATTTGACAATGATGTACAATACGACCAAGTATAAATCCATACGACCATATGACGACTAACAAATTTTGCTTGATGCCCTGATAAAAGGTGTTAAAAATTAACAAATTGATAGTCGTTCCTTAGGTTCTCGAGCTTTTTGGACGTAATGGCGGGGTCAATTTTGACACAAAGTGCTCTAAAAAATTAGCCACCCCCTAGATCTAGCAATTGAAACCCTCCTTCAAAGCCTTGTAGATCAGTCAAAACATAATGAAAATTGATGAAAAAAAGGTAAACTTGAATTCTCTAATGCATTGGATTCAATGGTGAGGTCCTTGACACCCCACCTTACACGCAACAAAAATTTCACACCAAGATTGGTCCCTCAAATCTGAGAAGAAGTTTGCAACACTGAAGCTCTGATACCATGTAGGAGTTTAAATATGGTGAACTCCTCAACACCCCAGGATCACCTATAAGACAACAATAACTTCCACAAGAGAGAAATGGTATGAATATAAAAGTATGATTATGGATGCAAGATTACCATATTGAATATTGACAATGTACATATGATGCCTTGCTTATAAAGGCAAGTTGTGAGATAGGATTAAATAAGATCTTGTCATATATCTTAGTCTTGTATAGTGAGATAACTACCCTAACAAATATTAAATGACTTAGGACAAAAGCATTAAATGCCAAAAGATAAGTAACAACTAATACTTAACTAAAAATATTCCCTCCTAATTAATGCTAGAACTAGAAAGGTTCCCTCCTAGGACCTAAGTGGACTTAACATGTAAATACAACCTAGATAAGTTAAACAAATATTTACACCAACACTGACAAAGCTAAAATTGAAAGACAAGAAATTTCGTATTGAATTGAATTGATCTTTGAAGAAGCAAGAGGCAGAGGAGATGGAAACTCAGCACAAGTCTCAAGGAACCAAAGTGGATGGAATAACACAAAGGTTCAAATGAGCAAAATTTTCCTCGGGAATATAATCCACTCTAGGTGCACAAGTGTGTATACCAGTTAAAGGAATTGCAAGATCGTCTAGAGTAAAATGTGAAAAGGAATATAAGAAAGACACAATCAACTATCCCAACAACAATAATATCACTACTTAGCGAGTCTCTAATAATCACTAAATCTAGTGTGAACTTAACATTCTCCCCTGCTCCATTTTATGTAATCTAATAAAGAGAAAGGAGATTGGTAGAAAACGAAGGAACACAAAGTACATCATTGAATGTGTCATCTCCAATATCAACAAACATATTCCCACAAACACTCATATACGTGTTATTACCCATCATGATGTGTGGTAAAGTGTAATGCTCGAATGAAGAGAACATACCTTGTGATGAAGCCACATGATGTAAGGCTCTTGAATCAAGAAGTCATCTCTCTAACTAAAGACTATTAGAGCCTTTCATCTTTTATGTCCTATTTCCCACTCTAATTGTCCTTGACTATGTAGATGGTGATGTCAAACAAGAGGATGAACTGAGATACCCATAATTGAAATAGGAATGCTCTACAACTTGGCAGGCCGCATGATGTCTGCGTTGGATTTCCCAAGGTGACAGGTGGAGGAGGCCTCGTACTCCTCCACATAAGTTTGTTGCCCTATGGTTTATTGTTGTGTGGGCTCTTTTTTCTTTTTATTTGCTTTATTCATTTTTGTTAGTTTGATTCGTCTATGCTTATGTTAGGGTTTATAATGCCCTATGTGTGCTAGCTCTTCTCCCTCCTGCATTGAGTCCAATTTTTAGCCCACCCCATAGGGGCTTGAATGGAACCCCGCGACCATCAGGGTCACCTCGACGGTGTGCCTCCATAGCCAAAAAATTTCAAGGATGTTGTTGTCGGTTGAGAGGTGAGTCTCCCGACGAACGCCAATTTCGATGTCCAACAAGATAAGATGGGTGTTAATGAAGGTGTAGAAGGTAAGGCCTCTGACACCCTTGGCTTCATTAAGCTTGTTCCTAATTCTGAAATGAAATTAGTTATTAAAATTGAAAAGAATAGATTAAAAGATATAGCAATATTCTTTGCAGTTGTCAACCCTAGAAAAACCCCAGGCAAAAAATTTTTAGACACCTGGTGTTTGAATGTGTGGCTTTCTAAATTTAGGATCCAAATCAACTATTTTAGATTGATCCAAAAAGGGATCTTTGTTGTGTTCTTCAAAACTCACGAAATGTAGAAAAAGGCCCTCACCAAATCCTACTGAAACTTTGGCGGGGGTGTTTTTCACTCCCTGGCTTGGTCTCCATCGGCTATTGCTGATGAAGTCCTCGCCCTTTCATGCCGAAGGTGGTAGTGATTAAAAGCGTACCCCTAAATTTTTGGAATCTTGTCCCTACTCTAATCGCTCCATTATGTAAAGTGATTAGAGTGGATGAAGCCAAAGCCTCCCTCCCCCATTTGGATGCCAGAGCCTTGGTCTCCTTGAACCCGAGGATTGAATTCTCACCAAGGATTCTAATTGGAGATGAAGAAAAAACCATAAGCTACCTCATTGAAATTATGGGTAGCCTAAATGCTTGCTACCTGTGTTATAGAGAGGGACATATAAAAAAGAATTGCCCTTTAATTAAGAAAAATGTTGAAAAGAAGGTTGTCATTCCCCACTATGGTCGAGTGGCTAGCTAGGCATCGAACCTTGGTGTGTTGCAGACCCGCGAGGAAGAAAGATCTAGTCTTAGTAGAGATACCTCGTCTCTGGTGATGCTAGACCATGGGATATGGTCCCAGACCCCTGATCAGTATGGGGATGACACTCCTTTGTCCTCCCAATGTCTTGGTTCCTCTCCCAATGCTATTCCCACTAGCAATACTTTTGGAGTGTTGGGTGATGAGGAGGATGTTAATGGTAACACTACCATTGGACTCATCTCTCCTTGTGACTCTAGTCTCTTATTCACCTAAGTAAAACCCAAGTTGAGAAGCTAAATGTGCAAAAACTTGCTATGCGGTCTTTGAGGAAGAAAATTGAGGAGACCTATCTCTCGAGTGGCCCTACAAACCCCAAAAAATATAGCCATATCACCACTCTGCATATCAAAAAAATTGATGACCAGACTAAAATTGAAAAAAATGATCTAGGGGTACTCATGTTGTTGATGTTGACTTGGTTGGGAGCCCTTAGGACTTGAGGGCACCCTGCTCACCCACCACAAATGAGGCACCAACATTGGTTGTTTCAGAGCCGACTATCCCCCAATCCTCGCCTGATCCCAAGCAAATTAACACCAACAACATGTTGTGCCAGTCAGAAGATGGCACTACTCATAAGCCTAAGAAAAGTTTCACCCAAGAAGGAGATGCAAATTATATCTAAACTGGTCCAAATCAGCTTGCCCCTTACAGCAACTGTGACCTTGAACTAAATGCTTGCCTCAACTCCAAGCCAACATCGGTATCTCCCCATATGGAGACCCTTAACTCTGCTGATGAGACTGAGGGTGAGGTTGAGGAGAATATCATTAATGGTAAGCCACACAAGACTCTTAATGCCAAGAAAGGGCTTGGAAGGCTAAGAAAGTATGGTAACATCATAACCGACAATTCAACCATGCAGTTGGTTAAGCATAAAAGAAAGAACACCAACCTGGTACTATAATCTCCTTTATACAAAAGGCCGAAGATTGAGGAGAAGTGGCCTAAATGTTTTGAGAGCTTCGAGAGTAACCAAGAGGATACACCTTTGTCAAGATAATATGAATCTTAATCTCATTTCCTGGAATATTCAGGGACTGGAGTCCCAATTGGAAGTATATTATAATAAGATTCCTAAATCTTGAGACCAATAAATATGTTGTCTTGCTGCAAGAAACAAGAGCAAAAAATTTCACCCCGGAAGTTAATCTTAAGTTTATTTGGAAAGACTCCTATGAATTCTCCTCAAAGCACGAGAGGGGAAGAGGAGGGACCTCCATCTTATTAGCTAACAAATGGAAGGCCTTTATAACCAATCATGGCACTTCCCCCTACAACAAGGTAGTGTAGATTGTCTTGGAAAAAGATAGGGAGTGCTTAGGAATTGGTTCAGTTTATGCTCCAAATGATCAGAGAGAGAGAGTCAAGCTTTGGTAGTGGATGTATTCTCAATTGCCCGAGGTTCCTTGGGTGCTTGGGGGAGACTTTAACATGGTGGAATATCCCAAGGATAAGTGGGGTGGCATGGATGTGGCCTGGAAAGGTACTAAGAGGCACTTTTGGTAGAGATTGAAAAATAAATTAAGCCATGCAGACCCCTTGGAAAAGGGAAAAAAGGACTACACAAAGATTTGGTATACTTTGTGTAACACCCAACAAGGGAAGAGCAAGATTTATTCTCATCTTGATAGATTCTATGCCAATAAGTCAACTGTAAACTTCATCCCTGATAAGTCTAGGCAAAAGGTTAGTGTGTACCCCTACACACTTTCTGACCAACACCCCATCAAGACTCAAGTCTCCACTAATCAGAATATTCCCAGTAAGGCCCTCAAGAGTCCTAAATTCATTCTAAATGCCCAACTCCTACAGGATGAAGACTGTAGAGATGGTATAGCATCCATCAAAGAGATCAACAAGTGGTTTCTTAAAGAAGAATCGACAATTGAAAGATGGGAGAAGAATGTGGAGGCTTGGAAAAAGCTTATCCAAACCATTGGAAGGAAAAGGGCTAAGGACGCAAGAAGGATGGAGAATGATTTGCAAGAAAACTTGTTCAATGCTGAGGAAAAAATTCAGGTTGAACCTTCTAACATTGAACTCAATGAGACTCTGGTAAAGATCAAGAGTGATCTCAGGTGTCTCCAAGAGAGGAATACCAAAGGGCTTAAAATCAAGGCCAAGTTCAACTGGATGAACCATGGAGACAAGGACTCTAAACTCTTCTTCAATTTCATTAAATAAAAAAGTTGTAAGGAGCAGATTGGTCATATTTGGGATGAAGGAAAAATGTTGAATACTCAAGAAGAAATTGTTCACCAATTCCAAATATTCTATCAAAATTTATTTACCTCCAAAGGAAATCAAGAGGGTAACAAGAAGGCTAGAGATCTTGTAAAGAACCTCGTTCCCAAGAAGATTAGTCAAGAAGTTTCCCTTAAACTTGAAGCAAAATTAACAAAAGATGAAATCACAAGGGCTATTAGCTCTATGCAAAATGACAAATCACTAGGGTGGGATGGGATTTTTTTAGAATTCAACAAAGCCTTTACTGATTGGATAAGCGAGGACTTGTTACAGATCTACCAAGAGGCTCTAAAGAAAGGATCCTTGGGTAAAGGCATAATAAATATTTTACCTAAAGGGGGAGACAAGACTCTTATTAAGAATTGGAGACCCATTACTCTTCTTAATGTCTCGTACAAAATTTTGGAAAAGGTCCTTTCCATGAGATTGGAAAACATCCTTCCTAATTTCATAAACAACACTTAGACTATCTTTATTAAGGGGAGATACATCTTGGAGAATCTGATTACGAGCTGGGAGGCCATGGAATGGTCAAGGCAATCCAACCAGAACTCTGCCATGTTATTGATAGACTTTGAAAAGGCCTATGACATAATAGAATGGCCCTTTTTAAGAGCAATGTTAGAAGCTTTTGGCTTCCCTGACAATTACTGCAACGTAGTTGACACTCTTCTTAAAGATGCAACAACCCAAGTTGATGTCAATGGTGTTTTATTTAAAGAAATCATCCTTGGAAGGTCTATCAGGCAAGGATTCCTGCTTGCCCCGACCCTCTTTGTGATCACATCTGATGCCATGCACTATCTGGTAAGAGATCAAACATACTCCCCTAAAGTTAAAGGGATATGCTCCCAGACCAAAATGAACTTATAAACATCCAATTTGCGGATGACACTACCATATTCATTGAACTTGATGAGAGGAATTTAGAGGTCCTCATGGGAAAACTTGACTTATTTTGTCAAGCTTCTAGTGCAAAAATCTCGGTGGCCAAATCCAACCTTCTTGGTTGGTCTAATTCCCCGCCTACCTGGCTTCAGAACTTTGAGTTTCAATGGGGGGGCCTAACAAGCTAGTAAGGTATTTGGGGATCCCATTTTCCATCAGTCCCAACTTAAAAGAAATGTGGCTCTAGATTAGTGAGAAGATTATTAAAAAATTGGAGAGTTGGAATAGGCATTATCTCTCCCTTGCTGGAAGGCTTCAAATATGCTAAAAAATTCTCTCTTCTTATAGTATTTATTTTGCCTCGGTATGGTTTTTCAGTAGCTACTAGGTAAATGAAATTCAAAAAATAATTAGAGCCTTCCTATGGTTTGATGGGAAAGGCAAAAATAAAAGGCATATGGTTAAATGGGAATGGTCTTGTATGGAAAAAATGGATGGTGGTTTAGGTCTTAAAGACCTAAGAGTCCAAGGAACCGCCTTGGCAGCAAAATGGATTGCCAAGGCTATGGCGGGTGAAGAGCCCTAAAAGGTGCTGGTCAAAAATAACATCCTCCAAGCTCATCCTAAGCATGCAAAGCAATGGAAAGGCTTACCCAAGTGTGATATTCTTCTGAACAAACACCCCATGTCCCCAACTGGTTCAGTGGTCTTTAAAAGCATATGGAAAGCCTGGGAGTTGGTTAAGCATAAGGTTAAATTCAAATACTACAACATCCAAATTGATGACAACATTAAGTGCCAAACCTACTGCTCCCCATGGTGGAACCTGGAGCATAATAATAAGCCCCTTTCCCTCTTGCAAGGGTGTTCAGCTAAAAAAATGGAACCAAGCAGGCATCCGCACATTTCATCATATTCTTGAGAATGGTCACTGTTAATAAGTATTTAACAAGCTCCCTCCAGGTGTATTTTCCTCTATGTATCGGCCCGTGCATTGCAGAGAATTAGCTTAGCCTTTTCATCAAGTCTATTTTTCCCCTCCACGTGTCTGCTCTATGCACCCTGAGTTTTTCCCCTCCTTTCGCATCCTGGGAACCCCCGCTATACTTCCACGTGTCGTGGTTGCAGGTTATTTTTTATCATTCTTTCTTGATGCCTCATCGGGCTCTGCTTGAGTGCCACAAAGCTCTCATTCCCAAAGATTTTGGCAGGCCCCACAATTGTTATCTATGGTGTACTCTTGCTACGTGTCTACTCTTTGCAAATCTTTTAGCGTGGAGATGAAGTAACGACCGCGGGCAATGAAATGCTGCCACGCGTCTCTTTTGTGCCCAATCGATGATCATTTCCTCCACTATTGGATAGTGCTCTGCCCATTCAACACGTGTAGCCTTGGCACAAGTCTTTAGCAGCGAGAGATGAAGGTTCACACATACAGTGAAATGTTGCCATGTGCCTAATAAGTGGATCTCATATTCGGGCCATCAACCAGGCAAATCGAATGTTGCAATTGGCCACTGTGTGTCATAATCATTTGCGCAAGATGGTGACACTTGTCTGATTAACCTTTTCGGGACCACCACCATCATTTGCAGAAAGATGCACATGTGCCTGGAATGACCAGATGCTTGGTTTCAAATTGTTTCTGTTGCAATGGCTTGGGGAATATTCTTATTTCTACATCATTGCTAGGGGATAGCAAAATATTTTCTGTTGCTACTCTTCGAAGTGGTGGGGTTTTTTTTTGTTGCTATATATACTTTTCTCGGTTGTGAGAAAAGGGTCCAAAATTTTAGAAGGAACACTGGTTTGAGGAAAAGACGCAGGCCTTTATTACTGTTTTTTTTATTACAATAGACTTTTAGACTGTGCCAATTGTTCGGCCTTTCTGCTCTTTCATGCTATTTGATTGAATTGTAAATTGTTCTTTTATTATCTAAACATTTCATTTGAGAACTTCTATATATATTGAATGCAAGTTTACTGGTCTAGATCATGTCTAATGACTCTCCTTGGCAGTAGGAATGTATGCAATGTTATTTTATGTCAATGAATGAATTGTTTGTGCTATAATTTTCAGTTTCCACTCTTCTGGAACACTACAAATACTAATCAGGCCCTTAGATCTATGATTTATCATTCCTGTCATTAAGTCTTGGTGCATCGCCTTAGGTTAGACTTTATTTTATTATATATGTTTCCTTTTCCCTTTCTAAACCCCCGCTATAGAAGAAGTCAACTTCTCTAAAAAACTCGGAGGTCGCTCAGTTTAGCACAAAAGGTCCCCCATAAACTGAGTTTCCCATAAGACACTGTTACCTTGTCCAATTTTGGCATCAATGGTCACCTTAAAACCCTTGACAAGTTGGTTTGTGAGTTCAGTTTGGATATATCCAATTCTAGGACCTTTAACACCTTGGCCGAAACCTGTAAAAGTGTCTCCTTTTCTTTTTAGTCTTCTGAGAATTATGCCTTTGATTATGATCTTGTTTGGAATGATGGCTCGCCTCTTATTAATGTTAAAGCTAAAAACTTGTATAAAGAATTAATGAAAAATGTTTCTATTAAAGATCATGTTAATGCTTGCTGGGGTACTAATGTGGATGATTATAAATGGAGAAAAATCATATCTTCTAGCTAGAAGAATGTTAAAGAGCCCAAGAAGGCTTGTTTTAGATGGCAGTTGCTTTTACAAAGACTCCCTATTAAGCTTATTCACACTGATGTGGATATTTGTAGCATTTGCAGGGCTCCTGTGTTGATGATAAATGTAGCTTCGTATGATTCCTTCCAGCCTATCAAATTAAATATAGTTTCCAACTATCTAATTTATATGTTGTCATGTGAAGAGGCGCTTCACTTCATTTATTTGTTTATCATGTCTTGGCCGACTTGATACTTGAATTATTTAATTTGTAATTTATTCTCCTTGTGGCTGACCTTGTTCTTGAAGAGGTGCGACCTCTCCCAAGAAATGTATAAATACAAGATCATCTCTTCTCATTTCATCATCAAGCAAGTTTGATTCATTCCTACATTCAAGTGTGAATTTCATCTTAGAGCATATTGTGAATTCCTTCAAGTGCGAATTTCCTTCAAGAGTAGGTCGAAGATTTTCCAAGAGCAGATTTCGATATATAAGGAGAACAGATTGTAATCTGTATTTTGCATCTAAAGTTGGTGCTCTTACTTAGCCTTGAATTCGACCTTATTGTACAAGACAGTGTTAATTCTTGAATAATATATAAGTGATATATTCTTGCTAGGTTTTTCTCCCTCAAGAGGAGGGTTTTCCCAGGGTATCTGCTATATTACTATGTCTGATTTTTTAATTAATTTTCTATGCATATAATCTGATCATAAAATTAACATGGTATGAGAGCAGGTTTGAGGAGATCATGATCAGATTTGTTTATACAGCGATATCCTATTCTCTTCTTTATAATTCTTGTCTATCTCCACTCTTGTCAAGATGGTGAGCGGTTTGAAGATTGAGTACATACTCGAAGGAGCATCAAACTTCACCTCTTGGAGATTTAGGATCATGCTTACCTTGCATGAAAATGACTTGGGTGAGTTTGTGGAGTCCAGTGTTCCTAAACTTGAGGAGGAAGAAGAGAAGTTGCAGTGGGTGAAGAAAGATATCAAGGCAATGAAAATCTTAGTTGATTCCATCAAGGATCATATCGTTCCTATTGTCTCTAAATTAAAGATGACAAGAGACATGTTTAAGACATTGGAAGAAATGTACGAAATGAACAATACCAGCCGAACACTTGCACTGAAGCAACAACTACACCATGTGAAGATGGCGAAGGGAGAATCTGTGATTGCATTTTTCATGAGGATTTCAAATTTGAGAGATCAACTCTCAAAAATTGGGCATATGGTTGATGACAAAGACCTGACTATGCTTGCTCTTAATGGTCTTCCCTTATCTTGGGAATCAGTGCAAGATCAAAATTGGCTAAGTTTGATCATCTAAGGTTAGATTGCATTCAAGAAGAATCAAGGTCGGTGGCAAGAGGCATTGGTCAAAGTTCAAAGAATGAAGATATTCATGTTCTTGCCTCCCATGCTTCAAAGAAGAAAGGAAAAGATGGAAGGAAAGGGTTCTTCAAGAGGAACCAAGATAAGGGAAATGATGATGCACCTACCTCCAAGAAGAAGAGAGACATGTCCAAGATTCAATGCTTTAGGTGTGATAAGTTTGGCCACTTTGTAAGCATTGTCCAACTAGACCTAAGCAACAAGCCACCATTGCAAATGTTGATGATGTCTCTTTGCAAAATGATTCATGTGAATACTTGTTCTATTAAGCTCTATCAAGAAATGTACCTTCAGATACCAAAACTTGGCTAATTGAAAGTGGTGCTTCTTGGCACATCACGAGATTTAAAGAGCACTTATCAAGTTTGGTGGAGAAAGAGTTTTCTAAACAAGTTATTATCGGAGATGATGCTGGCTATTCCGTAAAAGGAATTGGGACCTCTACTCTTCATTTGGATTCTGACATTACACTTCAATTTAGATATGTTCTGTATGTCCCAAGAATCAAGCGCAATCTTATTTCTATTTCAGCTCTAGAAGATGAAGGATATCAAGTTGCCTTCTCCAAAGGAAAAGTTCTTGTGTGGATGGGGAATTCCAGTTTCAAGGAAGCTCAAGTAATTGGTGTTAGACATGAAAGACTCTATAGGCTTTGTACGCATCCTCTACAAGCATTAGTTCATGATTCTTCAAGCCTATGTGATCTGTGGCATCGAAGATTGGTGCACCTCCACTTCCCAGCATTACCTATCATGGAGAAGATGGTAACAGGACTTCCCAAGCTCAATCAGGAGCATGAAGGAACTTGCAAGGGATGTGTTATGGGTAAGAATTCAAAATCCCCTTTCCACAATAGAGAAAATAGATCTAAGTGTATTTTAGATCTTATTCATTCTAATTTATGTGGACCTATGTCTGTTCCTTCTTCGAGTGGTTTCTTGTATTATGTTCTTTTCATTGATGATCACTCTAGAAAGAATTGGATTTATTTTTTGAAAACTAAAGAGTCTGAGGAAGTGATAGAAAGGTTGAAAGAGTTCAAAGCTCTTGTGGAGAATCTTTCTGGTAAAATAATCAAGATCCTCAAATTTGATAATGGAGGAGAACACACCTTTGGTAGCTTTCAAAATTTATGTGTTGATGTTGGGATTAAGAGGGAGTTTTTTGTTCCCTATAATCCTCAACAGAATGGTGTTGTGGAGAGAAAGAACAAGATGATCGTGGAAGCAACAAAAGCCATGATTCATGACCAGATCTACAAACTTTCTTATGGGCAGAAGCTTCTAGGACTGCAATATATGTTCAGAATAGAAGTTCTCACAAGATCTTGGAGAATATGACTCCGAAAGAATCCTTTACAGGGAAGAAGACCGAGGTTAGTCATTTGAGGATCTTTGGATGTCCTTTCTATGTTCATGTTCCAAAAGAGAAGAGAACTAAGTTGGAACCTTCTGGCAAGAAGGGAATATTTGTGGGCTACAATGAGACATCAAAAGCCTACAGGATATATATTTCAGGTCAGAAGTTGATCGAGATCAATAGGGATGTCACATTCAAGGAAGATGTTGCATTCAGGAGATCCAGGGGCATTCATATGGAGATCGATAATGAAGAGTCTCCTCAAGATATGAAAGTTGACCATACTCCTGAGATTTAGAGGGAGACTTCAGAACCAAAGGGAGATCTTGATCTAGTTGAACCCTTGGAACCTACTGATGGGCCTACCGACATTGTAATTGGGAGAAAGAGACCTCTGCGAGCCAGGCATACTATGCAAGAGGCTGAAAGCTTTGCAGCTCCTAGAGGCACATTCAAAGAAAGTAAAAGGCCACATAAGTTTTCCAGTTATGTTGCCTTAATGAGTCAGATTATTGAATCTGAGCCTTCTAGTGTTGAGGAAGCATCTAGTCAGCAAGTTTGGAGAGATGCTATGGCTAAGGAGTACCAGTCAATTCTCAAGAATGGTGTTTGGGACATTATTCCTAGACCCAAAGGAAATTTAGTGGTATATTTGAAATGGCTCTTCAAAATCAAGCATGCTACAGATGGGAGCATTGAGAAGTAGAAGGCAAGATTCGTGGCTCGTGGGTTTTCACATGATCTAGGGGATATTTTCAATGAAAATTGAAGTGTCTCCAATACTCCTAATTTCAACACCATTAGAAAGATCTCAGTGTCCTGATTCCAACGCAACTCGAACGGAGCGAAAAGGAGTCTGTTTGCACAAGTTATGGCCAATCAAAGGTAGGATCAAACTGGGATCAAAGGGTGTCCAGAAGGCAAAAAAATATTGTTTTGGAAATTGATGAAAGTGGTGTCAAGTTGAAGAGCTCATCGAGATGATTCTGGCAACGTTCGTTTCATCGAAATCTAACATCGTATGCTCAAGATACGGCCGGTCAAAGTTTCTGTTGACTTGAAAATACAGTGATGACGTCAGCATCCATACATGATGACGTCAACATATGTGCAAATCAAAGGTGGACCAATCCACGGTTGACATGTGTCATTCGTACGATTATGTTAGCATCCATGTGGCAGCACAGTCATCGATCCAATCAATAGTCCATAGCACAGTTGGCAGCATAGTCAAAATGAGTCAGTGGTGACGTGTATCCATTGGTGAATCAGCTTGTGCCACATGGCGGTCTTCCTGTGCGACGTGTGTCTCCTCCATTCTTTGTCGGCATCGGTCGAGTTTGTTAATTCAACAAAAATATATATTGTTAGCTGATGGGCTCGACCCTGTGACTTACCACATGTGAGCCAGTTGGTCTACCGTTGCACCGCTCGGCGTATGTTGAACAAATATTGAACTTGTGTTTGTTTTGTTGCATTATTCAGCAGAATTTGTTGTTAAAATGTGGTCGGCTGGGTTGGAACCCCCGACCACATGTATAGCAAAATATTTTTCCACCAATGCACCACCGAACTCTTTTGATATTTTTAGGTGAATGTTTCAATTTAAGGATTGTTAAGGCCGAATCTATAACTAAAAGGCCTATAAAGCCAAAAAATTAAGTAAAACCCACCTAACCATGTAATCTAAAGGGGTTCAAAATGATAAAATGGGTTGGAACCGAAGGAATAAGGAGGTTTAATGTTGTTTTTTTGTAATTAAGGAGTTTTTAGCCTTTTTGGGCTAATTTTATGTATAAAAGGGGGAATGTAGCTCTTAGGAGTTCAGTGAATGCAAGTGATTAAGTTTTGAGAAATAGGTGATACAAAAAAGAGATTCTAAGGAGTTCTTGAGCCATTCTTGTACATCGGAGTAGTGTTATGCTGCTGAAGTGCTGGAAGGAATGGTCTTGGTGCATTTGTAATCTTTTTTGGAGATTAATCGGATCGGTCTCTCTATTGGAGCGGACTCGGAGACGTAGTCACGATTGTGGCGAACTCCGTTATCAGATTGTTTGCAATTTTTCTCTCCTTCTCTCTCATGTTCTAATTTTTCACCTTGAGTTTTAAGACTTTAATGCATAAGTTTCAATAATGTATGCATGAATTGTGTTTCCATTAAGTTGTTATAATTAAGCATTCAATTATGTAATTAGTCTAGATCCTATACAGATCAAGTGGTATAAGAGCTCAGTTGACTATTATTGCAGTTGTTTTTTTGAATGCTAACAAGATCCAGGATTCAGAAGGGTGAAGGCAAGCTTGAGGAATTTAATCCTGAGATCGGGAAGCGAAGAACTTTTCCGAAGATGTCCTTGTCTAGAATGGAGGTCCCTGAAGAAATCAGTGAGTAGGAGTTTCGAAGAGCATTCCTCAAGATGAAGGCTAAGGTGGACATTCTTTTTCAAGAGAGACAAGAGCGGAAAGAACGTGAAGGAGGTTCGTCGAAGCAAGAAGATCGCAAAGACAAGAAAGGGAAACATGGAGATGGTGGCAAGCAACCAAATCACCCCTTTTCTCCTTCTCCTCCATCTTCTCCCTCTTCTCCATCTTCTCCTTATTCTACTTCTTTTAATCCTTTCAAGAGTGGGTACAAGCCTAAGATCAAATTGGATGTAAAATTTGACTTACCAAAGTATTGTGGTGAACTAAATGCTGAAAAATTGGATGATTGGATTCAACAAGTTGAAGTCTATTGTAGAGTCCAAAACCTATTAGATGATGTTGATAGGATCCAATTAGCTACTCTTCGATTAGGAGGTATGACTTTAACCTGGTGGGAGAGTAAGGCTAAGGCAAAAATTTCACAACATGGTAGAGTCAATTTAACTTGGGCAAAATTTATTAATGCTCTTAAAAAGCAATTTTATCCCCTGGGACATATGCAACAGTTAATGATGGACTGGAAAATGTTTAGGCAAGGGAAAGGTCAAACTGTCCAAGAGTACACCCATGAATTCAGGAAAGGGGCTATTGCTTTGAATGTCCCTTTGTACACCCAGGACACTTTGTTGAAGTACATAGGAGGTCTTCATTCCTACCTTAGGCATTCTATTTTGGTTTTGAATCCTAACAACTTGGATGAAGTTTGTGTCCAAGCTACCCACTTAGAGTCAAGGGGTAAAGGATCTTTTATTGATAAATTTGATAATGATGTAAAGAAATCTTCTAAGGTTGTAGAGACAGGCAAAGGAAAGAAGACAACTACAGTTAAGAAGGATGACAAGCTTTCTTGCTCTCATTGTGACAAGAAAGGTCATGATGAAGATCATTGTTGGAAGTTGCATCCCGAATTGAAGCCTAAGTGGGCTCAAAGACAGAATCAGAACAGAAGGGTAAGGAGAAAGCCGCGAATGTTGTTTTGGATCTTGGTTCAGATTCAGATGATGAGACTAAGATAGTAGCTATGGGTTTGAAAGGTAAAGCTCCTATTTCCAGTGTTTTTGTTCATAGTTGTGCTTCTTCATCTAAAGTTAATGATGTCTCTGAAGATGTGAAAAGGAACGAGCTTTTTCATTTAAGGGTTGTTGCTAAGAACACTAAAATTGATGCACTCATAGATAGTGGTTCTCAAGTGAATTTAATTTCTGAAAGTGTTGTAAGAAACTTGGGATTGAAAACTACATTGCATAAGAAACCTTATCCACTAGGTTGGATTTGTGAAAATGATAAGTTGCAATTAACAAGACAATGCACCTTAAGATTCACAATCACTAGTAAGTTTGTGGATGAAGTACAGTTTGATGTGGTTCCACTGGATATCTGTGGGATAGTACTTGGTAGCCCTTATTTATATGATCATAAAGCTATTTTCTACAAGGAAAAGAATCATTATCATTTGTTTAAAGATGGCATTCAGTATATTGTGCATTCTCACAGGATTAAGGCTGATCGTTCTTTTGCAAA
>VDFB02101245.1:153445-194397 GCA_007258455.2 Sequoia sempervirens | reverse complement strand
ATTTGTAGGTGTATAGTATTTTCTTTATAAGCATTAGAATAGCTAGTCCCTTGGCTTGTGAGAGACATTATACACTCATGATTATCAATAAAGATTACATTTGCAATACATGTTGGTTCTCTCTCTTATTTGTATGTAATTGCAAAATTGGAATAAATGCAATTTGTTGACAATCTCCTTTATGCACATTAATGAACTTAGCAGAACATGATGTATCTTTTAATGTTTAAATGAAAACACAAAAGAATAAACAAATAAGTTACCTGATTTCAGCTGGAAGCCAAAATCAGGTAACATAAATGACTAACAATTTTAGGAAAATAAATTTTTTAATGGAAAACAACTTATGTCTTATACATGCATTAAATCATATGGAATTTGGTGGACAATGATAAATGCAGTGGTAGCGAATGTCTCCAAAGCTTTCAATCAACATGTCACTTAGATCAACATGTCATCAATTTACTCGGGTAAAAAATAATTTCTACAACTGTTCATTTAGGGATTTACGCAGGTGAAATATCTAGCTCCAGTTGTGTTCGGATGTCCCTTCCACTCATCAAATTGCTTCTACGACATATTGCTACTGGTAAATGCATTTATAGAGAAAACTAGATATCACTGCCCAATGCCTCTACAAAAATAATGAACCAAGTGAATATAAAAAAATGGCTTTCGACAGAGACTACTAAGTAGAGTGACTACTGGAAGCAATTTGAGGAGACAAGGCATAGGGCATACGGGCAAAAGGAATTCTTACAATCCACAATGCTTTTCTGCAAACATTTGCGATTATTTATCAACAATATTTATATTGTTAGTAAATTTTTCCTTGTTATACAAAAATGCTACTTGGTTTCATTTGACTTCAACCAAATTCTTGCAATTTATGTTCTCCATCTGGACTTATGAGTTAGAATTATTTTTATCTGATACAATTATTTTCCCCCCAAATTCTGCTCATATCCAACCATCCCGTCTGCAACCCCTTCACCTTCACCACTGCCACGTCTCCATCCACCCCAACATTCGTAATCAACACTAGATAAAAGTAATGATTTCCATGGATGGTGAAGAACAATCCTCCTTCCTTCTCGTATTTCACCCTGTAGTAAGACCCATCTAATTAGGATTCCTGCTGCATCAAAACAGACCACTATGTTAGGATTTTGTGTGCTATTTGTGTTATTGGTTTTCCTTGATGTGAAGGAAGACCCCTTCATTGGGTTGAAATATAAGTTGGGATTCCCTACTATGAGTGAAGCTGGTTTTGACTTGGAATTAAAATATAGAAGTCGTGATTAGAACTGGGGAGCAAGTGCTAATTATTAAATCCTTTCTAGGTGGAAACATTGCCCAATCGCTCTATTATCTTCACTAATCTTAGACGATGAAACTATTCAAAACACTTAGGCCATTAAATTAAGTAGCCCATGAAGTCCAACAAGGGACACTAAGTTTCCAAATGAAGAACGTCTATTATTGGCGTTCAGGTAAGGGTTTATGATGCTAATAAGAAAATCGTGGTTTAGCTGTAGGGAGAAGAAACTATTCACAAATTCTATTACTTACATCTGGGAATAACCATGATTTTAATATATTCTACATATCATTGAGTTATCATAATCACATCTTGTGTTTAGTAATTAAAGTTTTATTTATTTTTTAATACGGGAGAAGCACTATGGGGACGCCCCAAAACATTGCATTAATTCTTGCAACAATTTTTTTATATAAGTCTTCCCAAAGAAAATAACCACCGACTGGAATGAATTAGCATTGGACTAGAATTTTATGGATTGCAATTTTTTTTATTGTGATGAGACAAATTGGAAATTATTTTTTCCAATTGATCTCAAATACAAATCAAATATGGATTATTCAATTTGTAGGTAAAATATTGCATATGAGAATATGAAAATTTTATTCATAAATGTCTGTGATGAAACAAGAGAAATGCAATAGTAAATTCCTTCCTGAAAGTAAAATTATAAAATTTTCTTGAATCTTTTCTACAATGAGAAATGAAATAATAAATTCCTTACTGCAAGTAAAAGAGAATTATTAAAATTTTAAATAAATCCAATTTAGTTATTAGTTAGTAAAGTTAGTTTTATTTAAGGGGTTGACCCCATTGTACAACAGTTAAGTTGCAAGGGCAGCAGTTGGGTTGTCTAAGGTTCGAATCCCACAGTGGATTGTGGGAATGTTGTAGGGAGAAAGCAACTGCGGGAGGTCAACAAAGGTAGCAGCGACAATTCTCGCCTCGACTCGCACTAGTGGAGCGAAAGCTTAAAGTTGGCAGTTACGACACCATCGGGATTGCTTGAGTAGTGGTGGGTATGCAAAAATCGGGGATGAGGTCCCCCATATGTGGCCTCACTGGTTCATAGCTCTAGCCAAATGCGATTGGTGCTACCCCTTAGCAAGGATTTACCGATAAAAAAAAAGGTTAGTTTTATTTAAGAATTTTATAATTAAAATCTGTGAGATTTAAATTTAATCAAGTTGTTGGAATTTAATAAGAAAATATTAGACATAAAATCTACTAAGAGTTGTTAAATTATAAATATATCTATTAATTTAATTTATTTTTAAAGTATTATATTTTGATTGGAGTAAAGTTTATATTTGAAGGTTAAATGTATTTATTTTTAAAGTAAAATAATTTAAACTATTTTGTATATTTTATAATCAAAATTGTCATCTTACAAAAGAAAAGTTATAGATACTTATACATCACTACACATATAGTATACTGTTTACCATTTTACAATTTAAATTTCATCAAGGAATGGACAATTGTTGTCAACCCAATGACATTATTGACATCTCAAGTAGTGCTAGTTCCCCTATTCTATCGACCAACTCAACACCATTGATAAATTGGAATGGCACTTCTACAAGCCTCATACAAGATTTTGTGAATGACGTTACAATTAGCTGCCTTGAATTGCTACAACAAGCAACGACCATTGTTTGAAGTGTGCAGAGTGTGAATGATTACAACATTTAGTCGATGGAAATAATGCTACATGAGTTCCACTCAACTTGTGAGAAGTTGGATTCCTTTTGCACTTTCCTTCATGAAATGAAACCAGATGAGTTCTACGCACAAGGCAATTCTGTCTACATAAAAGAAGCATTCCAAAATTAATTAAATGATGTCTAATACACTTTCTCTCTATAAACGTGTATATAGTATGTGATTTAAACATGTAACTACGCTTTTTACCAACCTATGTATAGTTGGTGATTTTGTGAATCCCTACAAGAAATGTAAGGTCCAATATACTATGAACAAGGCACTTTCCCTTGCATCGAAAATACATTTCGATACCTACTAGAATACCATGTACTACACTTTTGCTTCATAAATATATATATATATATACTATGTGCTATTGTAATAATATTGCAACTTTGTTCTTGGATTTTTCTTTTACTCTTGATCTCTTTACTTGCCTCATATGTTACATTTCTAACAAAAAAATCCATCTTCAATTACATATAGTTAAAAATAGTATTTCCTCTCTTATGTAAGTATGTTCTTGCAATGTATGCATAGTAGTTTAAAATATATCGAAAACGAATGCTATATGTATCCTCCAATTATTGTCTCTTTGTTGAACATACATTCCTTACAATTTGTTAAGTTAGTAGAACGAGAATATCTTAATCTCTTCCTCAAACCCAAACCCTTTTGACTAAAAGTATTAGTTTAAACAAAGATCCATGTTTTAAAATATACCACATTAAAGTATATTAAATGAACATACAAAAAAAACGTATACAACATACAACACATCTTCCCATATGAAGGTTTGCAAAAAATAATAATTCACCACCATATATTTTCCTTATAGCTACAAAGATGATTTACAAAGTGTCTCAATCTTTATGATGGATTCATAATTTTTTTAGACTCTATGCAAGCATTTTTTTGTGTCATTATAACCATCCGCTTCCTCAACCAAGACATAATCCACATATAATTTACGCTCTCCAATATAGGTCCAACTTGCATGGTTCAGTTACTTAATACAATTAGCATAAATTATAGTTAGATTTCCTAATTTCATTGCACCTCAAATGATTAAAACATTTGTAGACCAAGTACTTTTCTTTAATTTTAATGTATGTTCCTTCAAAGTTTATCCCTTGCTAATAATGCACTAGTGTTATATTCGTTTATTCCATACCACTTTTCCTCTTGTGCCTATAGCATTGAATGCATTTTTGAACATCTACAGTGCTTACAATGTCAACTAATTTTTTTACTCACTACCTTTTCTCTTTTTTGTTCTTACAAATGCAACAAGTTAACTTCCAACGATCACTATTTTGATATAAAAACCTATGCACAATCACATTTACAGGTATACTTCTAAATTTACTTCTACACTATATAAATTTTCCGAACACTTTATTTCAACTAGTGCTTGCATGGTCTCAATCAACTAGATTGTGTCTTTTTCATTTATTATCAAATTAGTTAGCTAAATTATGTTGTCTATACAACATATTCATTTTCTACTTCACAAAGTATGCTTTTATACATCAATTGCAATAAATAATAGTTGCCACTTGCAATTTACTTTTGCTAGGACTGGTTCGTTCTCTTGTGAAAATGTATTCTTTGACTAACAATACAATTAAGCTGATCAATGATGGAAACCTAGACTTGCAATACCATCTACAAGTATTAGATATTTCAATGTTTGGCCATGGCCCCGAACTGACTAATCACTATATAGTACAACTCTCCGATGGGGTAAATAAGTAGAAGGCTACACTTCCAAAAAAATACAACCACTACATAGATTCTGAAGAGCTCCAAAAGGGATCTATACTTAAACTCATAAGATACAATTGCCCTATTATTTGCAATTCAAGGTGAGCCACCATATTTCAATGCTTTTCTAAAAAATGCCAATTGAAAACTTATAGATTAGCATTCTTGAACCCATTATGTCACATTTTGTCCTATTCATAATACTTATTCATTGCACACTTATAGGTGGATTGTTATATTTGAATTAGAAATCACATGTTTGTAGCAGGATATCATTGGCTAGCCTGCCTACCTACTTGAAGAACAATTCCAACAAGTACATGCCACATCTACAAGCCTAGATGACAATGTTATAGTAACAAAACCACCTCTCCTGACAATTTATTATTTGACTAAGAGTGCAATCAAGATGATCAATGATGGAAACCTAGACTTGCAACCCCATCTACAAGCATTAGAAATTTCACTATTTGGCCATGGCCCCAAACCGGCTGATCGCTATAGAGTGGAGCTCTCAGATGGGGTACATAAGCAGAAGGCTACACTTCCACAAAAGTACAACTAGTACATAGCTTCTAAAGAACTCCAAAAGGGATCTACACTTAAACTCATAGGATACAGTTGCCCTGTTATTTGCAATTCAAGGCGAGCCACCATATTTCCATGCTCTTCTACAAAATTCCAAATAATAGCTTATAGCTTAACATTCTTTAACCCACTATGTCACATTTGTTTCTACTTAGAAGACTTACTCATTGTACCTTTATAGGTGGATTTTCATCTCCAAATTAGAAATCACATGTTTGTAGCAGGATATCATTGGTCAACCCACCTACCTGTTTGAAGAACAAGCCCAACAATTAAATGCTATGAGTTCAACTGCTCCATCTACAAGCATGGAAGACAATGCTAGGGTAACAAAGCCACCTCCTTGTAGGGAAATTTTTGGAATATGTTCATCTCTACAAAAGAAAGACCTTTCCTCCAATATTACGCCTATTAGAAATTTGAATCCATTCTAGACAAGGTGGCTTATAAAGGGTCGTGTTACCATGAAAAAACAAATGCACCACTTCAACACACAAAAGGGACAATGGTAGGTCTTTTCATTTGATTTTATAGATTGTGAGTGCAATGAAATACATGTAACTTGCTTTAATGAAGTTGCAAACCTTCATTACATGAATGTTCATGTTGGAGAAGTATATACAATATCTGGTGGAACTATTAAGTTAGCTAATAGGTTGGACAACAAACTGAATAGCTAACTTGAAATTTGTTTAGTGGATGATTCCTAAATTTTTCTCTTAGAAGATGACCTTGCAATTCCCAAACATTAATTCTCTTTCACGACATTCAAGGACATTATAGAAATGACCAATAATATTCTTGTTGATGTTATTAGAATAGTCATATGTGTGGACCCGAGCTCAACCATAAGGAGGAGGGATGGGATTGAATTTCTTTGAAGGAGCATCAAGTTGATAGATATCTCTTCATCTACCATTAATATTACTTTATGGGGTCCAACTACTGAAAAGGAAGGAAAACAACTCCAAGAGATGTATCACTTAAACCATGTTGTTGTACTTGCAATAAAAAGTGGCCGTGTCACTGAGTATAATGGAAAGGCCATAAGCACTTTGGAAAGTACCCACCTATTTATAAACCCAAGAATAGAGGAGGTAGGACAACTCAAATCATGGTTTGAAAAGAATGGGACTGATGTTACCCCATCAAATACACAACCTTTGGATGCACCTCTCTTGATTACGAGAAAAAAATTACTAATATTGAAGAGAAAACCACCAATGTGAAAAAAATTGTACAATGCACTCTAAAAGCAACATTGCAATTCATAAAAAAAATTCATTTTGCTATCCATCTTGTCCCCTTGAGTGAGATGGAAAACAATGTAAATTTTTTTTTGTCCAAAATGATGATCAAACATGGTACTGTTCAAAGTGCAAAGCTACAACTACTAAATGTACCTACAGATACATTCTTAAACTAAAGCTAGCAGATCATATAGGAATATTATGGGCTATTTCTTTTGAAGAACTAACCACCAAATTTTTTGGAATGTCCACAGATGATTTATACATGCTGCAATTCAATCTTGAAAAATAAATTGAATCCGATACCATAATCAAGAGAGTGTTATTCAAGCAATTTCTCTTCACAATCACAAATTCATATGATTCAAATGGTGTTCAAGGATGGGTAAAATCAACAATCACAAAGGTTGAGGAGCTAATTTTTTTTGTAGAAAACTCGCTCATGTTGGGTCCACTCATTGATATATGTCATATTGCTAGTGTTTAGATATAGCTCAATTTCTTATGTAATTTATATATAATTTTGTAACGTCTTATATAGTATACTTTGTATACTTTTGATTGTGTACATGGAATTTCAAAGTCACATGTGTACATACTTGAATATATTGTTATTATGAAAATAATGTGATTGATCTCTTCCAACTCAACACAAAGTGGTCCAATTTGTTTTAGATTCTTTCATGAGAAAGGTAGAAATTGTTTCTCATCGTCTAACTTTATGGACCTAGGAGTACAACCGTATGAGTTAGAAACACTAACACAAGTTGAAGAAATGCTTATAGCACGAGTTAATCCAATAATACAAGTAACTCATGCTCGTGGAGGCCAATACAAATATAGTGGGCACACAATTTGTTTCCTGCAAGATATCAAAACCATGTAGTAAAATACCTGCCACATAAAATTACAAACTTGGATATGTTGGTGGTTCAAAGAACCAATACAAAAGGTGACCATTATGATTGCTATGTAAGTAGGCATTGTGTGTGGGATGAATTAAAATACAAAATCACATATGACTTGTACTACAAAGACGTTGATGTGGATTTTGCATCTCTTAAAGTGCTCCCTGATACAAGTACATGCATTTCCAATATGCTTCATAACATTATTGCTAATAATGAAAATATGGTTGCACCAAACAATGCATCAAAATTTTTCGTGGAGAAACTTGACAATGAATTCACTTGCTTCTCATCATTTATGGCTAGGTTACCAAATAAAAACCATGAACTAGAAATCATCAAAGAAACATTGCAAGTTAGAGATGAAGATGATACCATTATTGATTGGACAACACTTGAGTCCTCACTAGTTGATGAATATAATACCGAGGGCCTTTTAGAAACAACTTTTCGTTCACTCTTTCCAAAGGGTAGTGCACTACATTTGCAAGGTGTTTCCTTTGTTTTTGTCAAGAAAAATGCTGAGGACTGCATTCCAACCACCACTGACAGACTTCACATCCATATACAATAGTTTCCTGATAGTAAACTAGTTGAACAATTGATACATTATGGATCCTCCCTTAGAGGCACATGGGCATATTGGAATAAGTGTCATGGTGAATTTTAAAACATGATCAACCAAATAGGCTCCCCCACACTATTCTTCACATTAAGTGTTGCAGACACTAAATGGCCTGATTTAC
This sequence comes from Sequoia sempervirens, assembly GCA_007258455.2. Taxonomy (NCBI): domain Eukaryota; kingdom Viridiplantae; phylum Streptophyta; class Pinopsida; order Cupressales; family Cupressaceae; genus Sequoia; species Sequoia sempervirens. Next base: position 186,110 of record VDFB02101245.1, on the reverse strand, counting down.
ACCAACTATTTTCTAAGGGAGAAATTCCAAGAACATAAAACAATAAAGATCACATAGATAACATTATTACTAACCCACATACCACATCCTTATACTTGCATCAACAATTCACAATATTCCACAAAGAAGTTTTAGAGAAACTTTTTTGTAAAACAAACTATTGGTATAGATATGAGTGGCAACATCAAGGGTCTGCACATGTACATGGATTCCTTTGGCTTGAAGGTGCACCGAACATGGAAAAACTTGACTGGAGCAATCCTACAAATGTAGACATAGCAAAATCGTTCTTCAAAAAATATGTTAGTGCCTGGAACCCTAGTATTCTAGGAGACAGGAACAACACACGCCATCGGTCTTTGCAAGATGATCCATGCTTACTAATAACACCTGAAATATTTGCTACAAATATGCTTGCTAACTACCAGGAGTTACTCAACCATGTCCAGAGACACACCAAATGGTTGGAACTAGCCTGCGTTCGCAAGAAAGGAAACAATATGGAGTGCCGGTATAGGGTGCCTTGGCTTGAATGTGCTACCTCTTCCTTGTGCAATGATGAAAATGAGAAAAAACCTTTTCCCTTGCATGTAATGATGATAGGATGAATATGCATTGTCCATAAATGATTTCTATATGGAGAGCCAATATGGATTGTCAGCCTGCGATTTCAAAAACACTTGTTTTAAAGTACATTGCAAAATATGCTGTGAAGGCATAATTTTTTTTTGAAAGCTATATTGATATGTTGACACACATATGTAGAAATCAAGCACTAGAAGACAAAGCTCTTGCGGCATACATAAAATTCATGTATGATATTATTGTTGACCATGATATAGGTGCACAAGAAATGTGCCATATGTTGCAAAAGTTGCCCCTTATTGTATGCAATCACGAATGTATGACACTTAATGTTGGGTGAAAAGTGTTCAATTGAATTAGGACAAACCTAAACGAAAATACGTTGCATTTGAGTTATCTCCAATTGTACACATAACTTCCTCTTCAAATGGAGACAATAACACTACTTGAATCTACACAATCATTCTCATTTTCATCAAGTCGCAAAGGTTGCAAGTGGAAAGAAAGGAAACAAAAGGAAATTATTGGTGTCTTCCCCTAATTTAGTGCTATTCCAAAGGAGGATTTAGAACAATTTGAGACATTTTTTTGGAGCGAACTACTTTACAAGTAGTTTTGTAACATTGTCGTAGACATCGGTATCGAGAAAGATAAAATTATTGCAAATTGGAAGGAAATGAATATACTTAAATATTATGTGTGGCATATTGACCATGTAACTAATGAAGAGGTCAATTAGGAAGAGGCAGAGGAAATAGAGAATGAGAGCAATATAGGAAATGCAAAACAATTGAATGAATGGGAGTTCTTATCACAAATGGATCTTGGTACTAGTGGAAATCTTAATTCCCTTGATATGCTTGGAAGACATGACTTTGGAAATTGCAACAAGTGGAATGAGCATACAATACCTCAAGCTTTACATGAAACTGCAGAGCATTTCATAAGCACAAACAATGTGTAACAACATGATGGCCAAACACCATTTTAGTTCAATGGCCTCCCATATCCACTCTCTCCCAAACAAAAACTCACTCTTATGCTTATTTTGGACCATTGCAGTGCTGGTGCATTCGATAAACCCTTGCACATGATCATACAAAGAACAACAGGCATAGGGAAATTGTATCTTATTCATTGCATTAAACACTGCCTTTCTAGTTTAGTATTGAAACAACATAGCCCACTCCTTGTTGCTCCTACAGGAATCACAACATTCAACATACATGCATCAAATTTACATTCAACCTTGAAGATTCTAGTCAAGGAAATGCAACCATTGAAGGGTCAATCACTTGCAGTTTTTCAATAGAACATAAGACACATAAAATACCTCCTAATTAATGATAAGAGCTTTATAGGCCAAACATTTCTCTTGAAAATTGATACTAGGCTACGTGAGGCTTTCCCCCACCAACAACACTTGTGCTTCGGTGGAACATCTATCATTCTTGTAGGAAACTTTGCACAAATACCTCCTGTTATGGACACACCTATCTATGCCTCCCACACAAATGCAAAAGACCTATGGGAACAATTTACTATGATTGTCACGCTAGAAATTTTTTTAGACAACAAGGGGACAGTCAAGCTCAAATTGACTTCCAAAGAACTCTACAAAACATTCATAATGCAAAACCAAATGAACAAGATTGGGAGCTACTAATGAATTGCACAAACACAATGCTATCAAACAATGAAAAAAATTCTTTTGACCAAGCAATGCACCTATTTCCGACCAATGAATTAGTTGGAACACACAACAAAAAAATGCTATAGCTGTTATCTTCCTATTGCATTTAGTGCTACAATAAAAACACACACAAAATAAAACATCGATAATGATGCTGACCAACTTCCCCATGAACTCCTATTGTGTAGAGGCCAATGCATCATGCTAACTATAAACCTGTGGATTCAGGAATACCTTGTCAAATGGTCTCTTGGAGAGGTCTTAGATATTGTCTACACAGAAAGCTCTAGACCACCAGATTTACCATTGTATGTAGTAAAATTTGATACTTACAATGGCCCACCTTGGAATGCACATGCTCCAACAACTATTCCAATAGCACCTATATCTCTAGGTGCTCACAGATAGTTACCACTATGCATGGAATGGGAAATTACAATACATAAATCCCAAGGATTAACAATCGAAAGAGCAATAATTGATATAGGAAATAAAGAAAGACATGGCTTAACTTTTACATCTATATCTAGAGTTAAATCGATACATAGACTTAGGATAGATCCACCATTTTCCTTCGATCGATACTCAAGAATGAAGAATAAACCATACACAATTATTAGGAAAAATGAAGAGTTCTGACTACATCTTCTCTCATTATGATGGATGCATGGACACATACATAAAAACACTATTCTCTTGATAAACTATTTTTGTTTAATTTTCTTCTTAACATCTTCATATAATACATATTATTGTTTGTATATTTACACCACATTTGAAATCACACGCAGGTGGATGTTCCACATTCGTATACTCTTGCATCAGTTGCTTCGATCTACCTACTAATATTTTTTTCCCACCCAAAACAAAAACCTTTCACCCTTTTTTCAAGTTTTACATTTTGCATAAAGCCATCTTTGCATTAATGAATTGGGTTGACTAACCTATTCTTTGACTGTGTAGGATAGTAGGAAAAAACAACATAACAATTATATGCTTGATCATCCAGTGCCAATGAATGGAATCACCAAATACAAAAAATCAACATAGTTGAAATAGCTACAGATCTTTCTTTCATTTTTTCAATATCCAAATATGTAATACAAACACATTGTATATTTTGCATAACACAATTAAAGTTGCTGCAAATATTTCTTTATTTAGTATTAGGTTGTATATAAATTGATTCAAGTGTTTTTATTTTCTCCAGAGGTAGCTTTTCTTAAATTTCAATGGAGGAAGAGGCATGGATAAAACACTTCGTTTCTTATGAGTATATATAGCATTGTGATATCCAAAGTAAAAATGGCAAGGACAAAGATCATGTTTTTCAACGATTAACTTTCTTTTGCAAAGATTGTCCTTCAAGTGGGCTTCTCTGCAAAGAATGTGTTTTTGCAACTCATTCATCACACTCTATTTTACAAGTTAGGAAGACATCCAAATGTGATTCAATAAAAAAATATGACATTGAACCTCATATAGCTCAAGCTTGTTAGGAATAAAGCGTTTTAAAACAAAAATATAAAAAGAAAAAAGAAAGAAAAAGAAAGTGTCTCAACCTTGCATGGAAATAAAAATAAAGCAAGCCAAGAATAGAAGATTTTGTGATAGGTGAAAAGTGGCTATTTTGAGAAGTATCTTTAATTTGGAGATAGAGATTAGTTTTTATTAGATGTTTCTAAAAGAAATGCTTTATCTCTATAAGGTTCTCATATGCAATATAATACTATATATTGGTACTTTGAGATAGTCATTTTTGAGAGAGAGAGAAAGGTGAGAGTTAGTTTGCAAGTCTGTATGTTGCCAGAATGTTGCTGAAATTCCTTTAAATTGAGTTGAGGTGAAGACTCCTGTAAGAACTTGCATTGAAAGTGTGTTGTACTCTGTTTCTAGATTTGATAATACATTGTGCAAGTTTTGGACTATGGGGTTTTTCTCCCGAAAGGGTTTTCCCCACACAAATCACTGAGTTATGGTTTTATTATTATTATGTTTATGGTATTATGTGTTTCCTGAAATATATAATATTTTATTTGAATTTTGTATAACCCTCCTCTCAAGGTTAGTGTAGGAAGCGTTTCTGTACACCTTTGCTTCCTTACAAGGCTCACCAGATCTTTCCTTACATCTGGAACAAAGACACAATATTCTTTTTTAGAAATAATTCATCTTCTTCACCATCATCCTCATCCTTATCCTCCTTTGCTTCATCTTCCTCTAATGGCTACTGCATAGTGTGTGAAAGAAGATTTCACGAGGAAAAGAATGATGTGTTGTACTGCTCTCTTGAATGCAAATATTTTGGAGATAATGAAGAAGCTTTTTGGAAGAAAATTTCCTCCCTCAACCATTGTGATATGAGGAATGGATTTTGGGAGTTTGTTAAAATTCTGGTTAGCAATGAAAGAGAGAAGGCACTAAATGCAATGTGCTCCTCAAGTATTTGTACTTACAATATGTTTTGTCATCTGTGGCCTAAAATTATTTCAACATTCAACACAAACACTGATCAAATTGTATGTTTAATTCTTTGTTGTGTGAAAGATATGGTTATACAACCATTTTCTTTGACTGAGCGTAGTCTCTAGTCTATATGTTTGTGTACTCTGTAAATCACTCTGTGTTCTTTTTTCTCTTATTGTTTGGTAATGTTTGTTTTCTGCTGTGAGATTAAAGCTTTGTTTGAGGTGGTATTGGTGTCTGACTGTATTTGCAAATATGTACTATAGACATTTTGTAAAAAAATACAAACAATATTGTATATGTTTTAAACTGTACTTCATTCCCATGCTTACTTCTATATATTTTCTTATTGGTGTAACCCTTGCGCCAATCCCCCCTCGTCGCTCTACCACCCCGCTCCCCCATCCTGTCCCCCGCCCCCTGGAAGTGCTAGTTTTATACAATTCTAGAACTGTTGTACAAATTTTTATATTCATCTAGCTGAAAATTTAATTATTCAATTTTTTGTACTGTTCTCAAACTGTTGTACAAATTACTTTATTTCATATGACTGATGTAACTAAGGGTTAATTTCAAAGGTTAGATTATGAAATGAATTGAAGCATATAAGCATAAACCAAAAGAAAATACAAAGTACAATGAAAGCAAACATAAATAAAACGATTATACCAGTTAATCACCAAAACCTCCATGATTCATCTTTGTAGCACCTTCTAACTTGTTGGTTGACATGTTTCCCTCAGATTCGACGTGCGAGCAATCAAAAAATAAAAGCCTAAGTCCTACACAAGCTTTGAAGGATTTACTTAAAGTCTATGCCTATGCCTATGACAAAATAAATCTAAGTCTTAATATGCCAGAATAATGTAAGCTATGTGCATGTAATCTAAAAATGAGAGCAAAATAGCATTTTATAGAAAATGCCATTTTGAATGGATGAACAAGATTGACTTTCGATGAAGACCTAAAATCAAAGGACGAGATTAAATCTGATAATCCCTAATCAGGGTTAGGGAAAAATCATTAAGTGAGTGGTCAAGATGTCATCTGAGAAAATCAAATCAGCGGTGGAGAATAAATGAGATAATTAATTAGAAAAATAAAGATTTTCAAAAATCAAGAAGATAAAGACTGCTTGATTTGTGAGATTTGAAAAATCAGGAAAATAAGAGTTGAACTGAAGATCAGATTTGGAAAATCAAGAATCTACCCGATTACTTGATTTTTGGAGGAAATATTACCATTTTGAATTAAATTAACTCAAAATATGGATTTTGTGAAATAATAAATGATCGATTTTCAGATTATTTACTAAAATGAACTGACAGTTAAGAAAGTGAAATAATTTTAAATAATTAACTTATTTAAAATGAGAGAAATATTAATTTTGACAATTAAATAATTAAAGATAATTATTTAATTTAGCAGATATGATTAATAATTAAATAAATTAATCAATTCATTTAATTATGACAATTAGTGACATATTAAATAAATAAATAAAATTTATTTATTTAATAATCAGGAAGAAATGAATGAAGAAGGGTAATTAAATAATTTAAGAAATTTATTTAATTAAGGGAAGACTTAGACAATTAATGACGTATTTAATAAATAAAATTTATTTATTTAATAATCATGAAGAATAAAAATGACATGAATTAATTAAATAATTATGAATTATTTAATCAATAGTCGAATGTGGACCAAAGGCATAATTAAATGTCATAATTATGTTAGGACGAAAGTGGTAAAAATAGAGCTTGTAGGCCTAGGTCATTTTTAAGTGTCTACATTTTGCCCCTCTTTGTCATAATGTAGCATGTCGCATTGTGACAAAGAAAATAAGTCAAAAATATGCCCCAGTGCAAAATAGGATGAGAAAGAATGATGAGGGAGGTTATGGTATGCCCCCTCGAGAGGACAGACAAGTTCCAAGAACATGGGTGTGCTCTCAAAATTAATGAGAAGACTAGAATATGAAGAGACAAAAAAATGTTAGTGCAAAAGATATGGATTATGATATGGATGCAATGCCTATATGAGATGAGTGAGAGAAGATGACAAAACAAAAGGAGATGTATGTTAGTTCCTAGACCAAATCCTTAAAAACTTTAGCATAGGACTTTAATTATTATTGCTCTTAATCATCATTGGGAAGACTGTTGTAATGGCCAACAAACACCATGATATGACATAGATCAAGGTGTACAAGGTCGTACCATCACATAAGACAAGTAGTCACAGACAAGGATGATCATGACTCATACTAAGAGCGCAGTTGCCCCAGTCTTTTTGTCATAACCAACCGCTAGAAAAAAGGACAAAAAGGACAAATCATGACATGTCGTTGCTTCTCTAAATCCTATTTTGAGGACATCCTTGAGAAACTAGCAACATGATTGTCAAAATACAACAATAAAACCATTATCATGATACATTGTTGTTTTTCTAAATCCCGAAATTAGGACATCGCTGAGAAACTAGTAACATGCATGTCAAGAGATAAGACAAACACCATGATACATTGCTGCTTCTCTAAATCCTGTTGTTGGGATCTCGCTGAAAAACTAGTAACATGATAATAAAAAAAATCCAAAGGCAAGATAAGAAAATTATGATACGTCACTGCTTTTCTAAATCCTGTTGTCAAGATCTTGCTGAAAAACTAGTAACATGATAAAAGCCAAAAGACAAGATAAGCCAATCATGATACATCACTTCTTTTCTAAATCCCTTAGTCAGGACATCACTGAGAAACTAGTAACATGAGTGTCAAAAGACAAGACAAATGCCATGATACATCACTGCTTCTCTAAATCCTGTTATTGGGATCTCGCTGAAAAACTAGTAACATGATAAAAAATCAACAGACAAGTGCCAAGTGTTCTCCAACTGTGTCTGAATGTCGAGTGTTTTGATGTCAATATGTTAGGTTTGATGATGTCGAGATGTCAAGGTGTCAAGGTTTTGACGATGCCAAGATGACGAGTGCCGAAGATTGCCAAATTCAGGAAGGACACATCTTGAATGATGTCGATGTCGAGAGGATTGATCCCTAAATGTTAAAAGGATCCCTCAAAATGCCAGTGATAGTGACAATGATGATGCCTAGGAAGGACACATACTAAGGCACAAATGACAGAGTTTGTTCTTCAGAAGGACACATCTGAAAGATACCAATGTCGAGAGGAGAGATCCTTGAATGTTAGGAGGATCTCTCAAAATGTTGGATGACCGTGATGATGCCTAGGAAGGACACATCCTAAGGCATGAATGACAGAGGTTATCTTTCAGAAGGAAACATCTAAAAGCTAACCAAGAGTTGACAGTTTGACAGGTTATGACCATTTGACTTGTTTTGACTGAGTTTGACCTGTGTTGACCATATGTCGATTTTCTTTGACATGTTAATGTGTTTGTCATTTTTGAATAAATAATTGCCATACTTTTTTTTTAATGAGTTGTTTTATTTGGAAAATGATTTGTCTTGACTTGAAAACTTTTGATGTGTGTGCTAGTGTAATGCCATGCACCCTAATGGACTGACCTAGTGCGGCCTCAGGGGCTCATCGACAGATGGTCTTGCCTACATCATGCACTCAGAGACCTCATAGTTTGATACGATCAATGAATTTGTCTTGATGACCAAAGATTGTGTCATGATTTTATTTTGACAAACCTAAAAGGACTGACCTAATGTCTCGGGGACTCGAATATGAGTCTTTCCTATGTAGCAAATGTGTAGAGACAACGTAGTTCAGATGAATGACAAAGACTTGACTAATATGATGGACATGATGAAATGTGACTTTGTTTTGCATTGTCTAGACATTGTGACTTTTTTGGGGTTTCTTCAGGACGTTTTTCAAAATTTTTAGATATTTTTTCAAGACATTTTGCAATGTTTTTGGTCTTTTTTTAGGACATTTTGCAATGTTTTTGTCTTTTTTTTAAGGACTTTTTACAATGTTTTTGTCTTTTTTTCAGGACTTTTTACAATGTTTTTGTCTTTTTTTTAGGACTTTTTACAATGTTTGTATTTTTCAAGACTTTTTATGATTTTTTTCTTTTGTCTGTTTATGACTTTTTTGGACTTTTGGCAACTTATAATTTTTTTGGACTTTTGATAGTTTATAATTTTTTTGGACTTTTGACAGTTTATGAGGATCACAACAAATGCATGTGAATGATGCCTATGCATGAGAATCCAATGACAAACATGATTGTGCCCCTAGTCAAGTTGAATACCAATTGGTAGGTGATGACAACGTTGTTTGACGTGGGAAGAGCGCATCCTGAAACAACATGAGGATGACGATAATGTGACGAAAGTATTGAGGTCTACAACTAGGCCAGGAACAAAGGCAAGTAATGTTTTGGATAATTTGCTTGTATAGATTAGACTCGTTGCATTTGGAATGAATTGGTTAGGACTAAAAGGATGATGGAGTATCCTTAGACCGTTTGACAAGGGAAAGCCAAGATAGGTGACAAACATGAAAGGACAGAAGGTGGGCTTGGTAAAGGACGAGGGACATGAGACTAAGGGAATTGTCATATGATTTTCAAGGACTACGTCGCATAATGATAATGAGGTTTTGAAAGTAATGACATGACATTTCGTGAATAGTGTATGACCGAAGGATAAACATGTCAAGAGTTTTCCCAAAGCATGATTTATGTGTGCCAGTTTTATGTCAAGACCAAGGTAGGTGGGAAAAATGCGTGGAAATGATAGGGCTTAGATGGACGTAAATGTCATGAGGAAGGAATGGGAAATGAGACGACTTGCCCCCAAGTGTAAAAGTCCACATAGATGATTTATTTTACACATGATACCTGTTTCCAAGGTTTTCATCATGGTACTTATCCAGGGCACCTGTTTTCCAGGTTTTCACCATTGGATGAAATTTATCTCTTTACTATTTTCTTAACTTTTTGAATTTTTTGGTGTGACCAAGACGCCTGTTTGCTAAGTTTTCATCAGGGTGACGATGTTTTACATTATTCAATTTTTTTGTATTTCTAATTTTGTAGATAGCCTGGATACTTTAGATGAGCACTGATTGTTTTGAATCCACTGACAGTGCTGATGTAGAGACTGGTGCCATGATATGCCAATAATAACCTTGCTGAAGGAGTTGTCTTGTCAGGATCATAGTGCTTGCATACAACTGATCAATGTCATTGTGATACTTTTTGATACTAGAGTTGGCCTTATCAGGATACACACATCGCGATAGAGTGCCATGAGAGTCCTTATGGTAAAGAGTTGTTGCCAAGATGTGACGGATGTGTGACGTGGGATTTTTGGACTTTAGACGAGATGTAGGATTGTGATGAATGATGGTAGACGTGGAAAGGTTGTTTGGACGTTGGAATGAATCACTTTTTATTTTCCAAACTTGGGATGGTGGATGAAATATTTTGGAGGGATGGCATTTGGAGCCAACACCTTTAGATGCCTTGCTTGATGACCATTTTGAAGGAGGTGGACATTTGTTGTATGTGGGAGTCCTCTTGTCTTGTGGCTCCACATTGTGATTGACTTTTCCTTTTGACATATTTTCTTTGCTTGATCCACTTGTCTTTGGGATCCATTTTAACTTCATATGTCCACTTGTCTTTTTGTTTGATTCAATGGTCATTGACATTTGATTTTAATTTTTTGATTTGTATGTCTTTTGTCTTTGTGGGTTCCAAAGGGAAGGTTTAAGATGTTGAGAATGATGGTTTATGTTGTGGGTGGATGGGGTGTTCAAAACAACCTTATGACAAGGATTTCTCATGGACTCTATTTTGACGTTTGTATCTGACAAGGTTGCCCCCAGTATCGAGGAGGTTCCACTGACATTGTTTGATTTGCTAACTGAAGAATAGCCAAGACCTTGATTTCTATAATTTTCTTGAAGTTGTATTGGTTCTTGAATGCCTTGCTCATGTATGCCTAGTCCTTTGCCTTGATAATGCATGCTTTGACATATTCTGTTTGCGATGGGGTATTTATTGTTTTGAAAGAAATATGCTAACCCATCATGATGTATGTGGACACTGTTACCTAGAATGTTTTCATTTGTGAGGAATCCTGCTCTGACAAAGATAGATGACCCTAGTTGATAAAGTGTCTTAGCTTCATTTTCATGTTGGACATATTTCTGACTGATATCTTTGGTCTGCTCTTGTGGCATGTCAGATTCAAATGATTTTATTGGTGCTTCCAAGTCGATGTCAAAACCGTCTTGATGGTCATTATCATATAGTCCCATGAAGTTAGCTATAGCTTCATCATTTGCAAATACGTCCATAGTGGAAGACTCTTTTTCTGGAGGAAGATCATCTATGGGTCCAATGGAGGCAAGTGTCTCATCTTGGAAAGTGTTGATAGTTGAGGCTTGAATAGGGTCATCCAGTGTTTGATCATAAATGGCGTAAAGGTCAAGGAGTGGATTGTTTTGGATTTATTGGTCAATGGTAGGGTCTTGGTCAAAGATGGGGTTGTCATGGATTTGGAATTCTTGGTCAATGGTAGGGTCTTGGTCAAAGATGGGGTTGCCATGGATGATATAATCAGAAATAGAATTGTTGTTAAGGATAGGTGTGTTTTGGATGTCATGATTGTCTTGAAGGACTTCTTGAATGGACTTTAAGATAGGGTCATGGGATGGACTACCTTGTTCTTGACATGAGGGTGACATTATATGGTCATGCTTTGGGCTTTCGTTTTGACACGTATCCTCAAGTTTAGACAATGGGATGTTCCTTTGAGTAATGACAAAATTTCCATGACTAGATGTGGCTTGTGAGGGGGTGACTTGAAAAGGATTAATGAATGAAGGACTAGGATAGGACGTGGAAACTTGGACTGGACTAGTATGTGAAGGACTATGATATGACATGGAGACTTGGACTGGACTAGTGTGTGAAGGACTGGGATATGACATGGAGACTTGGACTGGACTAGTGTGTGAAGGACTGGGATAGGACATGGAGACTTGGACTTGACTAGTATGTGAAGGACTAGGATAGGACATGGGGACTTGGACTAGACTAGTGTGTGAAGGACTGGGATAGGACATGGAGACTTGGACTAGACTAGTATGTGAAGGACAAGGCTATGAAACAGAGACTTGGATTGGACTAGTATGTGAAGGACTAGGATAGGACATGGAGACTTGGATTGGACTAGTTGGTGATGACATAGGGTATGACATGGAGACTTGGACTGGATTGGTGTAAGGTTGACTAAAATGGGATGTGGAGACTTGGACCGGATCGATATGGTATGATGTGGGGATGTGACATGAGTTGGTAGATGGTTGATAAGGCATGTAGAGTTGGACGGGATTGATAGGTGAAGGACCAAAATATGACGTGGAGGTTTGGAATGGATTAGTGGACAATTGGATTCCCTTGTCAAGATTAGGATAAGGGTGATAAGTGGAAATTTGTTGTGAATTAATGGTAGGATTTATGTTAAGTGATTGTTGATGGTGAGGGTAGATGGATGGAGGACTTGGACTGATGGGTCGTTGGTACGAAGGACATTGATTTTTGGTTTGGAGGAATTGGATCCTAAAGTCTAAGGCTTTTTGATATTGACCTCTATAGAGTAATTGGTATTCGACTTTACTAGCAAGCCTATCAATATTGTGTTGAAGGGAAGACAAGGTGGTGGAAGTCATGATGTTGTTAAATACAGAGTGATAATGACATTTGTCTAAGGGAAATGACTAATGCAAGATGACAAGGTTGTCAAAGTGAAAGTGTCAAATGAGGACTAAGATGATAATGTTGATGAAGGACTAAAATGATTAATGCAAAGTCTAGGTTCAAAATGAGGACTAAGATGAACAATGCAAAGTCTAAGTTCAAAATGAGGACTGGGATTTTTTTTTTGATGTTTTGTTGAAAATTCTGAGTTGTCTAAGGTCGATTGTTTGTGTCCAGATTTGTGAATGTTGTGTATATTGTTTGAAAATATAGAAAACACTTGACAAGCATGATGTTTTGGTGTATGCAAATGCACATGAGACAAGCACAATCCTAATAGGCCAATAGGCCAAGGGTTTGCATACTTGATATAGCCCACCGATATAGCCCAGATTGGTGCTAAACACCTTTCCTTCTCGAGAGAAGATAGCTTAGAAGTTTGGTGGCATTGGCTCCCCTCCACAGCTCATTAACGTCATTCGAGCACACCGACTTCAAATTATTGGGTAGTGACTTCCCAAGAACTACTATCTCTACTTAAAGGGATCAGTAGTGAGTGTCTTCGGGCATGATACTGTATCCTGCACTATACCAAGCAATGACTGAAAAATGGCTAGCCTCTAAAACAATGGGTGTTTAGTAAGGGAATTCCGTTCGTAGTGCATGATCCATGTGGTGAGAGTCCCCTTTCAGATCCATCTCGTCAGAACCATACGTGTGATTCTTGGGATTTCCCCAAGAATCCACTTTTATATATCGGCTGGAAGTCCCTCAGGTTCAGGGTGCTACCGGTCTGAGTCGTCCTGGGGTGAGTACTTTTTCCCACCAGAACAGGCCCAAGTTCTAGAGTTAGTAACCGTTTCTCTTACACCCAGGATCACACAGATGCACAAGGGGAGAGGATACTTCGATATACCAAATCATGAGGGTAATAACACAAATATGCTTTCGCACCAAACACAATAGACACTTGTTAATTTTAATCCAATTGAAAGATTTGCTACACTACCAGACAATCTATTTCAAAAATTTAACTAGGGTCTTCGACTTGTGTTCTGCAGAAAGATTCATTAGTAGTTTGATAATGATCTTCGACTATCGATTTTCAAAAATAGTTAGATGCATCATTTTTGTCCACTTGATCCAATGTGTCCTTTGAAGTGTTTATTTTTTGCACATGCACAAAACCAACAACAAAGCCAAAACCTTAACAAGATAATTGATCACTACTATTAGAGGGTTAGCTAGTCAAAGACAAATCTGATTTTTGAAATATTTTTGATAGTAAAATTAAAAATACAGATAATATCACCTATCTAAAATTTCAAGATCTTTTCAAAAATGTAAAGAAATAAAAAAAAATTGTTGTTTCACACCTGAAATTAATTTTTTATGAAAAATCATAAATTTTTTTATAAAAAATACAAACCAGCTCCAAAAATTCTGATTTTTGGACTTGAGGCGTTTGATATCATCCCAAATCTGCAATTTTTTTTCTGTGAGCCGATATCCAACCGTTTGTGAGATATAAGTAAATCTTTCTGAAACCCCAATTTTAAAAGATCTGTTGTTTGACTAATAATTGTGCATCCAAATTTAAAAGATAAAGAATAGACCCCTATTAAAATTTAGAGAGATTTCTAGAAATGTAAGCATATCTGAGAAATTTGATAATTTTCTCTCAAAATTGATTTTTCATGAAAAACAGCAAAAAACTTATAAAAACATAAAAAATAGATCCAAAAAATATGATTTTTGGAATGAAAGCTCGCAATTTTGTCCCCAAGTTGTAGAATTTTTTTTGTGAGTAAATAGGTATCCGTTTGAAAGTTATGGTCGAATCTTTGGAAACTAGGGCTTTATCCAAAATGATGCAAAACCTGCAACAAAAAGAAAACAAAACCTGCAACAAAAAGAAACTATTGGAATTGTGTGCCTCAATCCCACAGGTTGAAACCTCTTGTGAAGCAATTTCAGTGAGACTGTTGAGATGTCTGGCTGACCTACTAGTTGATCATGACTATCGCTGTGACTTCCAGAATGTCTTGGCGATCGGCATAATCGGCAACCTTCGGTGTACCCTTGGACAGTCGGGATGATGTCTCGGCGATGGTAGAAAGTTTGGCCGATATCGGCATGACCTTTGGTCTGTCTGGCCAATGCAGCAATCGGTGTGACTTGCCTCTGTCAGAATGAGTCTTAGCAATGGGAGATGTCTGGCTGACAGGATAAGTCTTATGGGTCATCGGAGTAACACAAAGGGTTAGGTAAGAACTCTTGTCGAAGGCTAGCTCTCTCGCTGCTGGTTGTGAGACTTCGGTGTAACACATGTGTTTTGGTATGTAGTCTTACCAAATATGGAAGTCTTGCTGACGGGTGCATTAGACATCGATATAACTCCTGAGCTTGGTATGATGTTTTATCGACAACGATAAGTATGGCCGACAAAGCTACATGTGATCAAGTGTTTTCGGTGAGACTCTTAGCGAATGGAGTCATCAGAGAAACACAAGGACTTCAGTATGAAGTCTCAACGAATGTGGAATGTTTGGCCGACAGTTGGACTCTTCGATATGTCTTGAAGGCATCGATATGATGTCTTGGCGAAGAGTGATTGTCTTGCCGATGGGAATCCTGATGTTGGTATGACTTGAACACTCGATATGAAGTCCCAGCGACTAATGGAGAGTCTCACCAATAGTAAATGGTCCTCGGGGTGACATGATGTATTCGCTATGACCTCTTGGCGATAGCGGTAAGTCTCGCCGACAGTATACACTTCAGAATAACATGAAGGCTCGATGGGATGTCTTGGCGAGATTGGTAAGTCTTGTCGACGAGTGTTCTTTTTGGAATGACTTGAAGACTTCTGTATGATGTCTTGGCGACAGTTGGATGTCTTAGCGATAGCTTGATGGATGTGTTCAACTGGAGGTCAGTGAGAGGTCTCACCGATCATGCCGATGAGGAAACTCTTGCCGATAGATGGATGCCAATAGGAATGCAATGGACGTCAATGGTTTTGGTATAACTTTGGAACCTTGGTATGATCTCCTGGCGATAGTGATAGTCTCACTGATGTGAATGCTGAAGTCAATGCAACGTGTGGGCATGGTGTAACCTCTTGCCGATGGGGACAACTCTTGGTGATATCGAATGCTAGCTATGTTGGCATTGGGGAGACACAGTTAGTGTCTCACCGACATGACAACACAGGTTGAACGCCCTTGACCGATTGAAGACTGTCCTATGTGGTGTGACCTAGATGTATTATCTTCTATGCAAGGAAGTGGAAACATCTACGATGCTGAGTTGGATGATTCAATAGTTGTGATCCGACAGTTGGAAACAAACCGATTCACAGAGCCTATTGAGAACGAATTTATATGTATGCTTTGGAAGTTCTGAATGTAATGATCCAGGAAGAGTAAGAGAGAACAAGAGAAACGAAGAGAGAGGGTCGAGTGGTTGGCTGAAAGGCTGAGGCCATGAGGCCGAAGCAGAGGAAGAGAGAGGCAGGGTTATGCTGGAATCTCTCCTGATCATGAATGCCATGGTTGATCTCTCAGGGAGAGTTTGCTACCAGATTGATTCCATAATGAACAAGATGTAATCTCTGAAAAGGCTATGAGCCTGAATTGTATTGTAACCTTTAGTAGTTGAATAATACAATGGCTCGATCTTTGGAGTGTGGGGTTTTCCCCACGTAAATCTGTGTGTTTTGGTTTTCTGTCTTGTCTTTCATCTGTGTTGGTTCTATTTAGAGAATTTGTTATTGCTTGCTGTTGAATTTACATGTGCTTCTCTCAGAAGGATTAATGTGGGAAATAAACTGTGTCTGTTTCCACTTTAGGACATTGTTGTACGTGTCTTTGAGGCAACCTAATCAAAGTTGAAGTTACTGAAGGAACTACTATTCTTGGAGATCTCTCCGAGATACCCTAATTTTCCTAACAAGTGGTATCAGAGCCTTCTTTTGGTTGCTGGTTCTAGGTATTTCTCCTGTGAAGATTTCTTAGTTTGTTAGGCTGGAGGAAATCTGGAGGAATCATCTTTTTTATTGATCCTTTGGTGAGTGGAAGTCTTGTGATATTCAGAGACAACACGCAACTTGAAGGATGGTGAAGATGGAAGAGGGAGTTGATCATGTTGTTTTGTTGTGATTTGTGTCTCTTGGTTGGTAGCAGTATAACCTTGGTGTATGAGGTGGATTTCTTTGCTCCGTGGCTATGTAGTAGTAAAGCTTTCATATTGGGTGTCTGTCTGAGAGGCTCCTTGATGATATGGAGAAGCCTAGTTTGTTTGTCAGCCATGGAAGAGAGTGCTTATGCTAGGTGGTGTTTCCTGGTGTTGGAAGGCACTGTTTCCTATTAACCTCGAATACATAAAGGCTATGAAGTTAATCATTAGATGATTTGTAAGCTTTTGAAATAGCCTTTCTCTCTTTCTCAGATGCATGTACATGTTGGTGGTTTTAGGGTTGGCTTGAAAGGGCCCTGGATTTTCTTGAACTGTTGTTTCCTTTTTTAAGGATGTTTTGTATTTGCATGGCTCAGTGGTTTTGCATGTTTTACATGGTTAAGCAAAACTTGTGGTATTGTGGAGCTGTTGATAAGCTATTTTCTAGAGCTTGACTTTTAGGGTGTTGCTGGATGAGATAGTTGCATTTCTGCATGCATGCTTTGTGCATGGTTTGAGGAGGTGTGTTTTCTTCTCTGCATGGGAGTGTTGGTACGTGATTTGTCACTCAAAATTCTTGTGGTGGTGCTTGTGGGTTCCTTGATTATGGTGCTTGTTGTGGACATGATTGGAAAATCAGGTGATCTGGTGTTTGAGTCATGTTGTTTACATGGTTATTCTCTTTGAAATCTCAATGTTGCAATTTCCAATGTGATGATGGGTTTGTATGTTTGATGTTTGTGATCTACGAGTTATGCAGTTGATGGATTAGCTACCCATTGGTTGCAGTGAGATAACTTGGATGTGGACTGTCTTTATCCATGAGGTTGATTCTTTGCATATGCAGACTTGTTAGTTCACCTTGTCAGTGGTCACTTGTGCATTGGTGTGATTGCTTTGAGATGAGAGGATGGATACTATTGAGTACCTGACTAGTTGGTTATGGGAACTTGAAGCAGGTGGTCATGATGCTTGGAGAGCTTGGATGTCACATTTCAGTGGGAGCTTTAGCAGTGACTGTGGGTTCATCACATGGTGGTGAATGGTCTTCTTTAGTGTTGCTGATGTTTCTTGGGGAAACCCTTAGATCCTGTTGCTGCAGAAGGGTTCTTTCGCATTTGCATGGACATTATTTGAAGATGTGCAACATCTTGAAACCATGGAGGACACTTGGAGTCTTTGGCTGAGGTTTTGGTGGTACTTGACAGGTGATGTTGGTTTTGAGTATGTTTGCTTTATGTCATGGTATACTCTTGTTTGTGCACTGGATTTTTGGCATTGTTCATTGTACTTGAGACTATGGTGAAGTCACTTGAAGCATGGTATCTCCTAAGGGGATATGTAGATCATGGTGTCATGATAAGTTCCTGATTCAGATGATTGGAGCTTTGACAGTGGTCTAGTAATTCTTTGTGTATTGGGTGCTTTGATTATTTGCTTGATACTTCATGATAGTGCAGTAATGCAGTTGAAGTTTAGCATGAGATGATCGGTTGCTAGTACTCATGGATACATGAAGAATAAGGTGAGGCTGTTTTCTCTTATGAGAGAAGTGTTGTTGATTGTTACTCTTGTTGGAGTCTTTTAGTAGAAAGTCCGAGAAGCCTACACCTTAGTTGAACATGAGTTCAATAAGAGACCTATGAGGAGATTGCTCTTGGATTAGTCATGATGGCTTGTATATCTTGAAGGAGTATTCTCGTTCCCACTCTTGGTCTGCTCGGCAGTTTATTTGAGAGGAGATGATGTATGGGATGATTTCCTGAAATGGGGAATGAAGTAGCTTGATTTTCCTTTGGGATGAGAAGGAGATCATTCTTGAAACAACTGGCAGTTAGAAGTGTCCGTAGGAGGATGTTCTCCAGGAATATGATGTGCAGGGTTTCTCTCTATAGTCTTGTTTTTCTTCCTGGATGTGTGGAGATCTTGGGAGAACTGTGAAGACTTGTGGTGAGAGAAATGTTTCTTGTAGCAGTTTGTTGCAGGTTGTGCATATAATTGTGGATATTTCCTTGGTACTACATGGTTACATGTTCTATGTGCTGTTATTGGTAGACTTGTGATGCTTTTTGATCTTTCAGATATGGATTACTCAGGCAGTGGGAGTTCCTATATGTGTCTTGTCTTATTCGACTGGTTGGCACTTGGAGCTTGCATTTGCTGTTAATGAATTGGTTATGGTTTGGCATAAGTTTACTAATGTTGATACCTGTGAGGTATGTGAGATTGGATGGAATAGCATGAGATGTGGGTGCTATTTTTAGTCGCCTGGGTTTATCAGTTGGATCGAAGCAGTCATTCTGATTGTTGTTCTAGCTGGTGTTTTTGTCTTGTTTCTGGAGAATGACTTCATGGTTGTGTTCTGTTTGAAGCCTTGAGTTGATATTGCTTCTGTATAGCGTTTCAGCATAGTGAACTGGTAGCAGTATCTCGTTGATGATATCACTGGGATCTTTTGCTTGTGTTCGTTGGACTGGTTGCTTATTCACCTTGGCGTTGTTGCTTGAATGGTGGAAATCTTGGATGTCAGTGCAGAAGTCTTGATGAAGCATGAGAGAATTTTTTTTTTATCTTAGTTTCTAGTTGCTTTGGAGGTGCCTATGTGATCTTCGTCAAGTGGGAGATTTTTGGAATTGTGTGCCTCAATCCCATAGGCTAAAACCTCTTGTGAAGCAATTTCGGTGAGACTGTTGAGATGTCTGGCCGACCTACTAGTTGATCATGACTATCGTTGTGACTTCCGAAATGTATTGGCTATTGGCATAATTGGAAACCTTCGGTGTACCCTTGGACAGTCGGGATGATGTCTCGGCGATGGTAGAAATTCTGGCCAATATCGGCGTGACCTTTGGTCTATCTAGCCGATGCAGCAATCGGTGTGACTTGCCTCTGTCAGAATGAGTCTTAGCGATGGGAGATGTCTGGCTGACATGATAAGTCTTATGGGTCATCAGAGTAACACAAAGGGTTTGGTAAGAACTCTTGCTGAAGGCTGGCTCTCTCGCTAGTGGTTGTGAGACTTCAGTGTAACACATGTGTTTCGGTATGTAGTCTTACCGAATGTGGAAGTCTTGCCGACGGGTGCATTGGACATCGATATAACTCTTGAGCTCGGTATGATGTTTTATCGACAACGATAAGTTTGGCCGACAAAGCTACACGTGATCAGGTGTTTTTGGTGAGACTCCTAGCGAATGGAGTCATCGGAGAAACACAAGGACTTCAGTATGAAGTCTCAGTGAATGTGGAATGTTTGGTCGACGGTTGGACTCTTCGATATGAATTGAAGGCATCGGTATGATGTCTTGGTGAAGAGTGATTGTCTTGCCGATGTGAATCCTAATGTCGGTATGACATGAACACTCGGTATGAAGTCCTAGTGACTGATGGAGAGTCTTGCCAATAGTAAATGGTCCTCGGGGTGACATGATGTATTCGCTATGACCTCTTGGCGATAGCGGTAAGTCTCACCGACAGTATACACTTCGGAATAACATGAAGGCTCGTGGGGATGTCTTGGTGAGAGCGGTAAGTCTTGTCGACGAGTGTTCTTTTCGGCATGACTTGAAGAATTTTGTATGATGTCTTGGTGATAGTTGGATGTCTTAGTGATAGCTTGAAGGATGTGTTCAACTGGAGGTCGGTGAGAGGTCTCGCCGATCATGCTGATGAGGAAACTCTTGCCGATAGATGGATGCCAATAGGAATGCAATAGACGTTAGTGGTTTCGGTGTAACTTTGGAACCTCGGTATGATCTCCTGGCGATAGCGATAGTCTCGCTGATGTGAATGTTGAAGTCGATGCAATGTGTGGGCTTGGTGTAACCTCTTGCCGATGGGGACAACTCTTGGCGATATCGAATGCTGGCTGTGTTGGCATTGGGGAGACACGGTTAGTGTCTCACCGACATGACAACACAGGTTGAATGCCCTTGACTGATTGAAGACTGTCGTACGTGGTGTGACCTGGACGTATTATCTTCTATGCAAGGAAGTGGAAACATCTACGATGCTGAGCTGGATGATTTGATAGTTGTGATCCGACAGTTGGAAACAAACCGATTCACAGAGCCTGTTGAGAATGAATTTATATGTATGCTTTGGAAGTTCTGAATGTAATGAGCCGAGAAGAGTAAGAGAGAACAAGAGAAGCAAAGAGAGAGGGTCAAGTGGCTGGCTGAAAGGCCGAGGCCATGAGGCCGAAGAAGAGGAAGAGAGAGGCAGGGTTATGCTGGAATCTCTCCTGATCATGAATGCCATGGTTGATCTCTCAGGGAGAGTTTGCTACCAGATTGATTCCATAATGAACAAGATGTAATCTCTGAAAAGGCTATGAGCCTGAATTATATTGTAACCTTTAGTTGTTGAATAATACAATGGCTTGATCTTTGGAGTGTGGGGTTTTCCCCACGTAAATCTGTGTGTTCTGGTTTTCTGTCTTGTCTTTCATCTGTGTTGGTTCTGTTTAGAGAATCTGTTATTGCTTGTTGTTGAATTTACATGTGCTTCTCTCAGAAGGATTAATGTGGTAAATAAACTATGTCTTTTTCCGCTTTAGGACATAGTTGTACGTGTCTTTGAGGCAACCTAATCGAAATTGAAGTTATTGAAGGAACTACTGTTCTTGGAGATCTCTCTGAGATACCCTAATTTTCCTAACAGAAACCAACTCCAAAAATTGCTCTTTATTTGTCCAAATATGTCGGGTTCACCAATGTACCTAAGGGTTAATTTCAAAGGTTAGATTATGAAATGAATTGAAGCATATAAGCATAAACCCAAAGAAACTACAAAGTACAATGAAAGCAAACATAAATAAAATGATTATACTAGTTAATCAAAGAAACCTCCATGATTCATCTTTGTAGCACCTTCTAACTTGTTGGTTGACGTGTTACCCTCAGATTTGATGTGCGAGCAATCTAAAAATAAAATCCTAAGTCCTACACAAGCTTTGATGGATTTACTTAAAGTCTATGCCTATGCCTATGACAAAATAAATCCAAGTCTTAATATACCAGAATAATGTAATCTATGTGCGTGTAATCTAAAAATGAGAGAAAAATAGCATTTTATAGAAAATTCTATTTTGACTGGACGAACGAGATTGACTTTCGATGGAGACCTAAAATCAAAGGACGAGATTAAATCTGATAATCCCTAATCAGTGTTACAGAAAAATCATTGAGTGGTCAAGATGTCATATGAGAAAATCAAATCAGCGATGGAGAATAAATGAGATAATTAGTTAGAAAAATAAAGATTTTCAAAAATCAAGAAGATAAAGACTACTTGATTTGTGAAATTCAAAAAATCAGGAAGATAAGAGTTGAACTAAAGATCATATTTGGAAAATCAAGAATCTGCCCGATTACTTGATTTTTGGAGGAATATTACCATTTTGAATTAAATTAACTCAAAATATGGATTTTGTGAAATAATAAATGATCAATTTTCAGATTATTTACTAAAATGAACTGACAGTTAAGAATGTGAAATCATTTTAAATAATTAACTTATTTAAAATGAGAGAAATAATAATTTTGACAATTAAATAATTAAAGATAATTATTTAATTTAGTAGATATGATTAATAATTAAATAAATCAATCAATTCATTTAAGTATGACAATTAGTGACATATTAAATAAATAAATAGAATTTATTTATTTAATAATCAGGAAGAAATGAATGAAGAAGGGTAATTAAATAATTTAAGAAATTTATTTAATTAAGGGAAGACTTAGACAATTAATGACGTATTTAATAAATAAATAAAATTTATTTATTTAATAATCACGAAGAGTAAAAATGACAAGAATTAATTAAATAATTATGAATTATTTAATCAATAGTCGAATGTGGACCAAAGACATAATTAAATGTCATAATTATGCTAGGACGAAAGTGGTAAAAATAGAGCTTGTAGGCCTAGGTCATTTTTAAGTGTCTACAACTAAAAAATTAAATTTTTGGTTTTCATGGAATTGTTTTAAGAATTTGGAATGGTACATGGTGTTTGCATTAAGAGTGAATTTGTGGTTGGTACGAGTGGATTTGTACTGTGAATTTTCATTAGTAATGAATTTATCCATTTGTTGGGCTCATGTTTATGCATATTGGCCATGGAGTGCTAGTCATCATCATAGAGCATGAACATTATTATTCCCAAGTAATCGACAGGTGCCATGACTTATCCTTTGAATGGTGGGGGAGCATGTCCCTCGGGAAAGCAATGTGCAGCCAGAGAATGAAGAAAATTGGCACAACTTCAAAGCGCCAATACCAGAAGTTTCTAAACTTCTGCATAGCTATGATAGATGTAAGAAGTTATCAAAACATTTCTCAATGATCAGACAATATGTAGGACAAGTTTTACATAGGGAATTTCTTTTCATTACTTGTCAGAGGTATTTCAATATGAAGTTGTGTGATTGGTTAGTTTTTCCAACTCAACAGCTTTTCCATTAAAATATTTTCAGATGTACTCACTTCAAAATGTTGCGCCATTGATCTTTTGCAATCCTGTGTGGTGTGTGGGCCTAAAGGAAATCAATTTATAAAGGAGTTATTGATCTAGTGTACAAGATTAAATGATTGAATTTAAAATTACCAGACTATTTTTAAAATCTAATTTTGAAATTAGTCTTATGTGAATTTAAAGATATTTTAAATTTTGTTTATTTTTAAAACCCAATCACCCCTATTTACTTTCGAGTTTTGAATTGCTCTTTCTGTGACCATAGGAAATCACCAATGGTGCACTATTAAAATGTTTTCAGATGTACTCACTTCAAAATGTTGTACCATTGATTCTTTGCAATCTTGTGTGGCATGTGGATCCAAAGAAAACCATTTTGTAAAGTAATCCTTGAGCTAGAGTATAAGATCAATATGAAGTTTTTTCATTGGTCTATTTCATCAACTCTTCTAACCGATGGTGCATCATTAAATTGTTCTAAAATGTATTCATTTCAAAATGTTATGCCATTGGTCCTCTACAATCCCCCATGGCATGTGGGTCCAAAGGAAATCAATTTATAAAGTAATTCTTGAGTTAGCATATAATTTTTAATGATTGGATTTAAAATTATAGGACAATTTTTTAAAATCTAATTTTCAAATTAGTCTTATATGAATTTGGAGACATTTTAAATTTTAATCTTTGAAAAATCTAATTCAAATATCTCTTATGTGAATTTCTCTGCAATCGCTAAAGGTTTTCACTAGTTAGGGTTTTGTTCCTATTTTAGACGTAAGGGCATTTGTTGTTCTCTTTGAATTATCACAAATTGTCTCTCCAAAGCTTAGGAAATCAAAGCATACCTAGGGCACAAGAATCCTTTCTGAAATAATTTGTGATTGTTATTATCATAGTAGAAAGTCTATCCTTGCATCTAACATTTGGAGATTTGACTTAGTGAAATTAATTGCCTTTGAAAGTTGATGGGTCTATGGAGCCAAGGTTGAGCCTTATGTTTTGCCTATGTGGGTGCTTGATAGAGTAGTTCTTATCTAATGATTTCATTCATTCAATTGATTGAATTCAAAACCCTAGTGTTGAAGAAAAAGTTTGAGGTGCTTATACAAATTATTTTGTCTCTCTTATTGTTACTTTCTACCTTTGTGGAACAATTTCTAATTAGGTCTTTAACTTGATCAAATTTATTCTTATATGTAGATTTCCCTACTCTTCTAACCTTTTCAATGTAATGTTTAGGATCAAATCTCCTCCTCTAGACTATTTGGATCTTATACTTCATTAGTTTAGAACTTAAGAGTTCAAGTCCTTCCCTTGATCTTATTGTAAAGTTAAAAAATTTCATGGTAGGTGGTATGAGGGAGCCCTTTTTGTGTTGCCACAAATGTGAGAAAGGTTTTCAAACCAATATAAATCTTTGATGCTGCTTTGAAAAGTGTTTTCTTTGACATTCAAAAAGAGTTAGAAAACTTCATCGATAATTAACACAAGTTCTAGAACCTAAGCTATACTTCAACATGAGCCTTTCCTTTAAAAAAAGAGGTTATGAAAGGGTTGTCAAACTTTGACAAGGTTATGAAAATGTTGTTGAGAGCTGACAAGGTTGTGAGAACTTCGGAAGCCGTCACAAGTTTTGGAACCTTCTAATTTTGTCAATGACTTAACACTTAGGCAATTTTTCAAGGGAAACTCATGACTAGAAAATGAAAATGATTGGACAAAGGGAAAAAACTACGATGGAATTTAGACTTAAGGTAACAATATTAATGTTTAAATCTAAAATAATTTAAAATAATTTTTTTATTGATTTTAAAAATATAAAATCAAACTTGATGTACATATAGAATTAATAAAAATCAAATAATTATATTAATATTAATACCAGAGATTACATCATTAATTAAAATTATAATATTAAGATTAAAAGTAAAAGGAGAATAGAAATCATTGGTCAAACCTTTTTCGTAGTCAAGAAAGGTTTCAAAACCAATATAAATCTTTGACACTCCTTTGAAAAGTACTTTGTTTCACATTCAAAATAATTTAGAAAACTTCATTGGTAATTAAAACAAGTTTTAGAATATGAGTAAGACTAATACAAGATTTTTCTTTCAAAAACAAAGAGATTATGAAATGGGTGTTAGATATTGACAAGGTTGTGAAAACCTTTTTGGGAGCCAAAGAGGATGTGAAACCTCTTCAAAAGCTGACACCGGTTTTGCAATATTCTAGTTGTTGACTTTAGAGAGTCAAGCCAATGGACATTGCAAGTCACTCTCCCTTGTGTAAATAATTCAAAATGCATTTTTATCAAGTTGCTCTGTGAACGGCATGCCTGTTGTAATTACATGATGATACTTGTTTTGGTTGCTCGTGTTCAATACAAGCTAGTCATAAAACATTCTTCAAATCAATAAGAGAGATTCTAGTCATTCAATTTGAGTCACCATTTGAGATGCATGCTAACATATCACATCATCACAATCTTGAAAGGGAAAGGCACAACATCAAAAAAACATCAAAATAATTTACTATCTTGGATATCCAAAGTATAAATTCGACACTTGAATAATGTTTGAGAATTAAAAACCAATTTGACTTGATAGTTAAGGATAATTTGAGTAATTACAAGACTCTTGAACAATATGTGCTACCTATAATACTTCATAATAGTGGCGAAATGAAATGAAATCATTAGATGCTTCAATAGCTAAATTTAATAACATTGCAATTCTAAATTGAATAGCTTCTTAAAAGTAGAAGGATTAATACACTTTTCTAAAGAAACAAAAATACTCTTTGGCCCAACAAAATAAAGTGGTGAGAAATTCTTCACTAGAGGTGCCTATCAAATGACAAATTTGGTATGTGAAAAACAAACTATTCATAAAGCTTGTGTGACATAAAATATCCAAGATTTATTGAGTGGTTATTAGTAGGTCTAACTATCAATAAATCATAAACTAGAATTTTTTCCTATGTAAAATAAATTTTGTGTTTATATAATATTTTTATTTAAAAATATTCAAAAAATGAACTAATAATATTTTTTGTACAGTGGTAATGTATTTGTGTACAATCTAGAATAGTGAAGGAAAAGTCGTATAATGATAATAAATATGTGATTCAAGTTTATAATAAATTGCTCACATTTTTGTCCTTCTGATACATCCCATTTAAGACTAGTCAGCTTTACATACATTATATGGTGCAAGACAATTGTTTCTAGGTGCATATTTATTGTTCTTGTACAATTTTTTAAGAGTTTGTTAGAGATAATAGATCCAAATCGACTTAGGTTTATGTACAAAGACTAAATAAACCCTACATTAATAAAGACAAGATTGGGTGAACATTGTCCACACAATCTTTAACATGTGTTCACTATAAATTGCTTTTCAATATTAATGAATTGTGGCCAAGGTACCATTGACAATTGCTTCTCTATTTAGTTGTAAGACACATTGAAACAATTGACAATTAAACACAAAGGAACACTAGCAATTGCATCTTTGTGTGCAAACTAGCATGCCCAAAAGTTGTTAAAGGTAGCCAAGCTGCAAAACAAAGAAGAGATTTGTTGTTCAATACATGCAAACTATTTCAATTATTTATCAGGTACACATTTTCTTACATTGCTAAAGATGAATCCACTTACCATTTTTGGGGTTTTGCTCATATAGGAAGTCACAAATATCTTTTAAAAGTATTTTCTCAGTGCTCTTTTTCTATGTTTTGTAAAATGATCTGTACAAATTATTTTCCACAATCTAGATGAGAGCCTAATGGAATTTATATCAGAGTTCTTCAAGTTATTCTATATGCAATTTAAAATCTCATCGTAAATATTCAGGTAGCTACATAAGTTTGCACGTTATTTGTTTAAATAATATAACTGTTTTTATTTCTATCTCTGTTAGATATAAAAAATGTAACATTTTACTCCTCATTTTACACTGTAGGAAATTGGTTATTCAACACACTTGAAGTTTTGTTGCATTTTCATTGCACGTCAATAGAATTGCACAAGGATTAATTAATCACTTTTTCTATGCCAAACTAGGCATGATTATGATGCATTTCAAGTAGTAAGATATGAGTTACATTTAGAGATTTTGTACAAGATGCATGGTGTGCATAATGTAAATAGATATTTGTCTAGAATGTGTGTTTGCTTCAAGTGCTTTGTCTAGAATAAAAAAGTGTTCTTTGAGGTGATATATTTTGCATAAAATGAATGCAAAAATGGTTGAATATGTCAATTGTATTGTGGTTAACCACTAGGAAGTAACGATAACTTTAAGAAATCCCCTTGAAAAAGATATAAAATCCTCGCGAATATTTCATTTTTTTGGAAAAATATTAATTTCTATTGGAGAATCTTTCCTTTTTTTTGAAAAAATATTAATTTTATTGGAATTTTTTTAAAATCACTAGAAATTTGTAGAAAATCTTGGCGAATTATAGATAGATTTGAAAAAAAATAAAAATTGTTGGCTAATTATACTTGCATTCAAAAAAATAAATTAGGTTCAGTTATTGTAGCGTCAAGTAAATTGCCGACATTGAAATTTCACACTATGTTTGGCTCCCCCTTATGTTCTTAGACATAATTGTGCTTATTATTTGCTCATTTTATTATCATTTTCAAAAAATAAAGATAAAATTGGGAATTAAAATTAATTAATTAATTAACGATAATTAAAGATCCAAAATAGGCCTGGTCTAGGGCGCCCTCACCCTTGACCACCCAATTTTGGCCCAATTTTTAATATTTTATTGTCGATATTTTTCATTTACAAATTTAAATTCATTTGTTGAATTTTCAAAATAATTATTGCAAGAAATCAAGATTTGCATATATATAAATATGTCTTTTTCATCATTTGAACACCTAGGCAGTTGGAATATCAATTGAGCATCCTAAAAAGTAGTAAAAGCAATTCAAAGTCAGAATAAACAATATTCTACAACATTTCATTAGTCAAGATTCATGTTAGCAATGCATCATATAAGATTTGTTTCATGTTTTGTGAGTACTAACACTTGTAAGACCTTCAAGCAACCATCAAATTCTCCTTCCATGAGATGTGCGACATGACTTCAATTCATCAAGGAAAGAAGATTTGAGTGGTAAGTTATAGCACTTGTGGTTTATCATTTTTTTTATCCATTTGGCTCTACCTAATCTAGGGTAAGCACTCTTTATCCAACATCATCATAGCCATTGTGGAGGTGGAAACACCAAAATAGGGTTTGACTTAGGCGAGCCCTATACAACACAACCCTTTCTCCT
This sequence comes from Sequoia sempervirens, assembly GCA_007258455.2. Lineage (NCBI taxonomy): Eukaryota > Viridiplantae > Streptophyta > Pinopsida > Cupressales > Cupressaceae > Sequoia > Sequoia sempervirens. Next base: position 157,697 of record VDFB02101245.1, on the reverse strand, counting down.
CTCTTCCTTACAAGTGGAAGACTTGAAGTGGAATTGGAGAAGATTGAAGACCTAATATCAAGATTAAGCATTTAAATAAATTCGTTCATCAAATTAGGGAAAGATCAATTATTCATCAACATAAGAAGTTCCAAAGCTGAGTTCGAGATGAAGATCCTATAGACTGCAACTTATTGATACCTATTCAAAGATTCCAAAAAGTAGCATTTCTAGTCTAGGGTGCCCATGTCCCTGACTAGACAGTTTCAACCCAAACTTGAATGGCACATTCCTCTATCTCTATCATCTTCTATGCTATTCTTAGTTTTTGTGTATCAACTCTGTGTTCTTCTATATTCATATGAATTTACTATAGTTGCCTAATTGACCTAGTTTACATAACCAAACCCCTTCAATTCCTAATCAACATTAATCATCAAACCCCCCCAAAAAAAGAGGACCAAAACCCTACTCATCCATTTTGGCTCTTCCTTGAGGATAGTAGCCAAGTGGTCTTTTATGATCATTTTTGTGTCCTCTCAAATATCATGTTCGGGAAAGGTGCAATTTAGACCCTAGATCCCTTTTCCCACATAAAATTTTGGCGAACTTGACGTATCTTACATTTACAAGCTTCTAATTTACATGAATTTGAGTGAAATCTTAAGTTGTGTGAAAGTGTTACCATTCAAATTGCATTTATTTTCATGAGACAAATTGAGAAAAGTTAAGGTTTGCAAGTCATTTTGAATTTCAAAAGATAAAAATAATCTATTTGCAGTTTTTTAGAGATAAATTCAGTTAGTTATCACATATTGCATTATGAAAATTATCATTTATTAGGAAATTGGGACTTATTGCATTCATTTTTATTTCTTTGATACATAAAAAAACATGCATCTATGTGCTTTATGTAAACACATTAGCTTTTATTGCATTTCCAAAATTCTGTTTGGTGTCAGGGATGAACTTTTACAAACTCAAAACTTTAAACAATATACTACATTTCCAGATTGTTAAACTTACAAAATTTTACACCTTTGGTCTAGGGCACCCTCGCCCTTGTCTTGCTACTTTCACTCCAAATTTTAATCACAATTATATTTTTGTTTCTAATATTTGTGTCTTTCTATCATCATCATCCATTCTTCCCATCATTGTATGAACACTCAAGTGTCTTGAATCTTGTGATCAATTTATGAGCTTAACAACCTAGTGTCCCATATCAAATACTCCTTTGAGATGTAGTTACAAAATCATGGCTTCCCGTGTTGCAATTACATCCAATTTTGAGTATGAGTTTCATAACTCTCACTCAAGGAGGTGCATCTATACAATCTATCTTTGATCTTCTCCCTACTCTAACTTTGACTATTTATTCTTCATCACCAACCATTCATGTGGACTTGGAAGCTGCTATTGCACATGTCCTTGAATATAAGCTTAAACAATTGGACAAAGACCTTGAAAGCATTCAACTATAATTAAGTATTAAATACTTGGCTGGAGAAATTGTTCCTATTATGGAGAACCTTTAAAAATTGATCAATGATGCATAAGGAATAGAAGTGTTGCATATCCTAGCTCATATAGTGGTCTCAAACATCCCTACATCAACTAGTTATGCTCAAACCCTTACCAACACTCAAAATATAATGGGAAAGCAATTTTACTCTCCTTCGACCATACCTTCTATTCCTACTTTAACCCTTCTAGTTGTTGCATCCATCACACAATATAGTAAAGGTATTAACTCTAGTTTAGGATTTCTTGGGAATCCTTATAATATTGTCCCTTTATCTACCACACCTTCATTTTCTTCACCCCTCATCAATTTTCAAAATAATAAACCTCCAATCATTAACAATAGCCCTACACATTCCAAAAATTCTAAAAATGTCCCGAGACAATTTTGTAATCAATCAACTTTTACAAAATATGTCATCTTTACAACAAAAAATTTCAAACATGAACCAAAGTCAATCCAATGCTAATCCTTCAACATATCTCACACTTATTCCATTATCATTTTCTATCCTAAAAAGACCTATTTTGCAAAACATAGAGTTTCCTCTCTTTGAGAAGTATGTTGGCAAAGGAGATCCCAACAATCACCATATCGACTTTCACCACTCTATATGGTGGTTTCCTTTTGAATATGCTCTCTTAGCTAAACTATTTCCTAGATCATTGAAAGACATGGCCTTGGATTGGTTTTTTTCATTACCTAATAATTCAGTTACTTCCTTTACACTAATTATTAATGAATTCCTTCAAAATTTTCAAGCAAACATTGGACCTCAAGTTAAACTAATAGATTTAGTCCATTGTAAACAAGGATCTAAGGAAAACGTGACTGATTTTATAGGACAATACCAAGCTCTTTGTTCACAAATCTCATATTCTCTCTCAAATGCCAATATACAAAGATTATTTATTGGAAACTTACAACCTAACATTTAGGATAATATCTTATTAATGGAGTATCTGTCATTCACACATTTATGTATGACTCTTTGCGACTATCAAATTTTAGTTAACCAATATGAAGGCACACCTTCATAGACTCCTAACAGTCAATCTGAAGTTGGTCGTCAATCTAACTATCAATCATTTAAGAAGAAAAACAAAAAAATCATCAAAATAAACACTCCTCAATTATCTAATCACATTCAAACACAAGTTGTTGCTACATTCTACAACACCATATCAATTTGGACCAAGAGATAGAAATTTTTCATAATTTCCTGATTCTCTCCATGCAATTATGTTACAAATTATCTCCATACAATTATGTTACAATTTCTTAATAAGAACATGATCCAACTTCCTCCTATTTTTCCTATTGATATCACAAAACTATTACCTCCTAATTTTAATGCAAAATCCTTTTGTTAATATAACCATACACATAGACATGACACAAAAGATGTATGTCTTAAGCACTAGGTGCAAGACCTCATCAATTCTAATGTAATCTATGTTAGGATTTAGGTGACATCAACCTTGTAAATCCATTAATTAATTGTTTTCCTAATGTCTTTTGTAAATTACCCATAAGAGGTGAAACTGTTTAACCAATGGTGGTGAAAGAGCTCATGTAAAGACAAAGTTACTATTACCATTTGTCTTCTAGAAAAAGGACAAAATAGCTAGGCGTCCCATTTAGAATCTCCTATTTCTGGAGGGTTATGACATCCGTCATAAGTTGTAATAGTATCTATGACACTATGACAACTGTCATAATATTTTATGACAACTATGACAACATTTATGATTGTACTTATGACAGATTCCTTCCCTAGGCACCCATGCATGAGAGATGCCTTATGACAGCTGTAAGAGCATTTGTAAGTTACTATTTTGGGTGGATTTGGTGGTTGCAAGGAGGTAGGAATGGGTTTTTCCATGTGGTTTTTATGGATGTTGTTTGGTGATACCGTGGTGGTATTCATCCTCACAAGTTTCTATAAATTGGGGCCTTGAGCTAGAGTTATTCATTGAGTTGTGTAGGTAACAGGGTATTTCCAGATTCTACAGAGTTATTTAGAGGAGTGTATTTCTATTGTAATCTCTCTTGGATTTGTAATATACTTACCTCTCTCTTTTTGTGGTGGAGTTTTTTCCCTTAGGGGTTTCTCCACGTAAATCTAGTGTCATGTGTTATGGTTTTCTATTTCTTGGTTTAATTCTACAATCACATAAGTTGAAGGGTTAATATTGGATTCAAATTTGCAATTAGAGTTGGTTAAAGTTCTTATTGCAAGCTTTCTTCACCTTGTTTTAGAACAATCTAGTTGGTTGGTGTAAACTATAAAGCCCAAATTACTCGGTAGTGCCACCTAATCAAAACTTGTAAATATTTACCAATCCATTACCAAGTCATGCAACTGATCTTTTCAAAGAAAATGATAATAAAGAAGATGTTAATAACATATATGATACAATCAACATGATTGATCCTTGAAAATGTGAAACTAATCTCTTACCTGATATTAATTTTGCACATATTGATGCTTCTATACGTGCACCTAATGGTCCTCTTTACATCACCAATAGAATTAATGATAAACCCACAAGGGGAATACTTGTTGATCTCATTTGTGTAGTGAACGCGATCATGAAATAATTTTTGTATGTGCATGAAATTTATAAGGATAACTATGAAAAATCAAAAGTGTCGCTAAAAGCTCATAATGACTCTATTCACCCTATGATTGGTTCTATAGCTCTCTCAATTAAAGTTGGACCTAAATAATTGGATATTTTATTT